>CM044443.1:126216155-126259384 GCA_024363595.1 Xenopus borealis | reverse complement strand
CTCTGATAAACTTCACTCACTCTTTACTGCTGTACTGCAAGTTGAAGTGATATCACCCTCCTCTTCCAACCAGCCTAACAACAGAACAATGAGAAGGTAACCAGATAACAGCTCCCTAACACAAGATAACAGCTGCCTGGTAGATCTAAGAACAGCACTAAAAACAGTAGTAAAAACCCATGTCCCACTGTGACTCCTTCAGTCACATTGAGAAGGAAAAACAACAGCCTGCCAGAAAGCAGTTCCCTCCTAAAGTGCTGGCACAAGTCACATGACCAGGAGCAGCTGGGAAATGTCAGAATTAAAAATTGAATATTAAAAAATCTGTTTGCTCTTTTAAGAAACGGATTTCAGTGCAGATGCCTACTGGAGCACTATTAACTGATGTGTTTTTAACAAAATATGTTTTCCCATGACAGTATCCCTTTAAGCACAGAACAAGCCTGTCCTTTATCCCCATGTTTGATTCCAGTGTAATATCATCAAGGAAAAAAATAACATAATTATCTCTATGTGTAAGATAACAGCAATATGTCTTACATGGTGCTTGGAATCTTAATTCTTATTGGTCAATTCGTTTGCAATTATAATGAAGTTTTTGATTTTGAGTAAAATTCTCATTGGTGAAATTTCTTGCATCTATAACTATACTTTTTAGTAGCTTCAATAGAAAACTAGGGGGCACTGTGGGACGGCATTACGGTTGAGTTTACAACCCCTTTATGCACTGAACAAGTCTTACCTTTATCCCCATGTTTGATTCCACTGTAATATAATGACACCAATGATCTCTGTGCGTAAGATAAGAACAAGATGAAGGACATAGGGCTGGAAAACAGCCTTCTCATTGGTCAATTCTCTTGCATTTGTAATTAAGTTTTTGGTAAGTTGAGTTCTCATTGGTGAATTGGTTTCCGTGTGTAATTATGTTTTTTTTCAGCATCAATGGCGAATTAGGGAGGCAGTGGGACAGCTTTATAGTTGGGTTCAGTGTCCCTTTAAAAGATCTGCCACTATAGTTTTGGTGGTCAACAAATGGCCAGCCAGTGACTCCCATTGGTGGGTGCATGAGTTCACCTGACAATTTGTACCACAATATCCAACATCACTATGTACAGTGTATGGAACTTGTAATGATTTTGGTTGTACGCCTCATCTACGCCACCAAATGTTGGTCAGTATGTTATTTATTTCATTATACTATTGATAAATAGAATCATGGGGAAAACAAAAAGTAGAGCATTTTTGTTATGAGAATAGTGGTACTGTACCTTTTCTTCCAAAAAAAATATGTTTTTTTTATATTAAAAAGAGGGACACTCCAGCCATGCCCAGTTATGCCCCTGATAAACCCTCAACCCTTTGCACTGCAGTAATAAAATTGCAAGGATTCGCCCTGCTGCTTTATATCCCGTGTGCCAGTGAGTTTCCCAAACCCTCAACCAACCAACTTCTTAGTAAACCCAACTTAATTTGGGTTCTGTGATGCAGGATTGTCCCACCTATATAAATCTGGATCATGTGGACGCAAAATATTCAAAAGGCGTCTGGAACACATAAATAGGTACACTATGGGGAAAATTTATTACTCTAATTCAAATTAGAATTTTGAGATTTATCATACTCTGGCCCTTTACGAACTTGAGTTCAACTATATTCCACCTAAAATCTGCAGAATTGCTGTTTAGGTCAATGGGAGACATCCAGGGATCAATTTGGAGTTGTTTGCAGCCTTCTTGACATCCGAGTTTTTGTCATAGAAAAAAAAAATTGAATTTTTAAAATTCGTATCAATTCGATTCAAATTCAGGACAAATTTTGATTGGGGTTTTCAGATCAATCCTATTCGCCCAAATTTAAAAATGTATTTATTTTTTTAAATAAATTGTGATTGGTTGAATTTCGAGTTCATGGGAGTTTATGGGAGTTTTAAAAACACAAATTCAAAATTCGACCCTTGATAAATGTGCCTCCCTGTGCAAATACTGCCCTTTTCTCCCAGCATGCATCATTATATCTCAGCATATTTGAACCCTGGTACATAGGTGTGCCCACAGGCCCATCTGATCAGCAGTTTGCCCCCTGTCCCCAGTGAGGATCATTATAAACTTTATTCACTACAGGTCATTGCGTGTAAAATATAATTATTCCAATTACTTAGTGACAAATGCCTAACTTGTACTCCCACCCCCATTTATGAACTATAACTTCCAGTATAGCCCACACCTAGGGATGGGCAAATTGTTTCGCCTTGTTTTGCAGCAAAATTGACGTCTATTTACTTGAATGGCGTTGAGTGTTAAAATAATTGGAAAAAAAAGACGCACTTCAAAAAAAACTCACCACGTGTCAAAGTATTTTTGACGCCCATAGACTTTAATGGGCGTCTGCTTCATTAAGCCCATGGTGAATTTTTGGCTAAGCAAAACTGGTCAAATTCGCCCATCACTACTCACAACACCTGTATGGAAGTGGATTTTGCATCTACTCTATATGCCAATCTGCTCCTCTTGACAGCAATATTTTTAAATCGGGCACCTCCTACAGAGATAGAATATATAATGAAAAGGATATTAAAAGGTTCTAGCAGTCAGCTTCCTCTGCCAGTTTATCAAGTGTCTGTTCCCCCTTCAGACTTGTAGTAGAAATTTAAGTAGTGTTGGAAACAACCAGCAACAAGGTCAGGCAAACAAAGATCCGTGTGCCTTATTATCCGTTACTTTTATAGTGGGGGTTCTTACAAACATTTACAGAGTAATATGCATTAAGGAAAGGCATTCAATGGTAGATCATTCACGTAACTCCAACTTCCACAACTTCTGTAAAAATTTGCTGAAATAGTGTAAAATTGTAAACATTTTAATAAACGTTATAATAAAAGTTACCCTCACAATAATCCTGTTTAAAAACTCACATATAGGGGTAGATTCATCAAAGAGTGAAGTTCTGACCACTAGAGGGAAATTCCACAACTCTCAATTCATTTCTATCGGATTTTGCAAGGCGTATTCATCAATGGGTGAAGTGAAAGTTGGGGGAGCCCCCACCTTACTTACCAGCCATGCAGAACTCAAGCAGCTTTGTTTTTTTTATCATTTATGACGATCCCTAAGAAGCCCAGATCACACTGAGCATGTGTATGTAACTTTAAAAAAAATTTAAAATGCAAAAAAATTCTAGATTTATAAAGTGTAAAAGCCATGAAAACCTTGAATAAAAAACTTTTGTATAAACAGGTAAAAGTTTTTCCTATAGGAGTCACTGGAGCTGCGCTGAGCCTGTTGGACCATATTAAATCAGTTCAGCATGTTAGAGATTTGCCCTTTTTTTATGCTAGGAATTGTCCAAATACACTTGCATTTTTAGAGGTTTTTGATGTATTCATACTTTTTTTATTCTGATCTTTTCATTAATCTCATGGCATAAAGTGATTTTATGTTGTGGTTTCAAAAACTTCTAAAAACCATTAAAATTTGAAGTTTAATAAATAGACTCCATGTGTTCTTCCCATGCCTGTGAGGTTTACGAACACTTTGGGGGTTATTTACTAAAATCCAAATTTCTCTCATATAAATAAAACCACGACCACACTCCCATGCCCGATTTTAGCTTATTAATTAATTTAAAATACTTTATTTAATCGGACTGTGAAAAACCCAGTAAAATCAAGTGAAAATTTGGTTCATGCAATGTTTTGGAACTTTTTTCCTGAATCGCTTTGCGTTTTTGCCCCGAAAACCTGAATTTTTGGTCTAAACCCAGGACAAACCAAGAAAACTTTTAATCGAGATAGGTGTCTCTCCCATTGACTCATACAGGACCATGACAGGTCTGAGATGGTGGATTTTCAAATTCAGGCTTTTTACAGCATCAGGGTATAATTAAATATCAAAAAATGTTGGGTTTTTTTCCACAAAAAACCTTTAGTTTTTGTCAAAAAAAGCTTGATCAGAAAAATTTGAGATTTATTAAATAACTGACCTAAATGTACCAATTAATATGCGTCTTTTAAAGGACATGTAACCAACCACGGGCATAGAGGAGGGGCAGACAATATTTGATTGACAGCTGATATTTTTAAATGAGCTTACAGTTTAATTTGAAAAGGACTATTATTATACAGATTTTTGTGTCTGGGTGACAGGTCCACTTTAATAAACTCCAGGGTTGCTTTGGCTGTATGTTTTTGGTTATTGTCCATCTGTATTATGAAATGTCTCCCAATCAATGTGACTGCATTTAGTTGGATTTGAGCAGACAGTATGTCTCTGAACACCTCAGAGTTCTTTCAGATGCTTCAGTGTCACATGATGGATAAACACTAGTGGTGCCACTGGCAGCCATAAACACCCAATGATCACACTCCCCAATGTGTTACACATGATGTAGTGTAGTATGATTTGGATCATGAGCTGTTCCATGACGTCTCCATACTTTTTTCTTGCTATCATTCTGGTAGAGGTTGATCTTGGTTTCATCTGCCCAAAGAATGTTTTTCCAGAACTGTGTTGGCTTTTTAGATTTTTTTTAGCAAAGTCCAATCCAGCCTTTCTATTCTTGATGCTTATGAGCCCGGATTTGTGGAAAGGCTCACCTAGACTGGGGCCTAGGGCCGCAGGATTTTAGGGAGTGGCATGCTCACCAGCTACACCCCACATTGGTCCAGAAACACTGGGTATACCCAAGAGATAAGATAGCTTTATACATATCCCATGCGCCAATCCCCATTGCTCTGGTCTTGATGATAAAAACCTGTGAATAAAGGGCTGAGTATGGGGGGCGAAGAACGGCAGTGGGCCTAGGGGCGCCCGCTATGTAAATCTGGCCCTGCTTATGAGTAGCTTGTACCATGCAGTGCACCCTCTGTACTTACCTCCATGCAGTCTTGTCTTTAATGCAGACTTGGATGTGGATACACTTCCCTCCTGGAGAATGTTGTTCACTTGTTTTGTTGTTGTGCAGGGGTTTCTCTTCACCATGGAAATGATTCTGTGATCATCCACCACTGTTGTCTTCTGTGGACGTCCGGGTCTTTTTGCATTGCTGAGTTCACCAGTGATTTCTTTCTTTCTCAGGATCAACCTAACTGTAGATTTTTCCTCTCCTACTATTGTAGCAATTAAAGCTGAAAGTCTTCAGTTCAACTACATCTGAGTTCTTTCATTTAAAATCCATTGTGGTAATATAGAGAACCAAAATTAGAAAAAAAGTTTTCTCTGTCCAAATATTTATGGACCTAACAGTATATATATATAAATGACCAGCAACACTGGTCTCTCTCAACACTAATACAATATATTTATGTTTTGAACAAAAAACCCCAGTGTTGCTGGTCATTTTTTATCTATACATTTTTTACCTTGCACCTGGGTAATCGTGTGGATCCCTTCGACAACATATCAACAGATCATACTATTCAGGCAAGCCAGATTATATGTAAGTATATATAAGTGCCTACTTTATGTGCAGTAGAATATATAATATAATATATCACTGGGTATTAATTTTGATGTATCTAATCAAAGAGCAGCACCCTGTTTATCCACTAGTCCCACCCCCCATTTCTTTAACTCCTCCCCACTCCCAATAACTTTTTCTTTGCTATTTCTATGTCTCTCTGAATTCACAGTTTGGTTATTCCTGGCTCACGTTGTTTCTCTTAGCATTACACTCTGTGGATTTTGGAACAAGCACCCATTTCACAGCTAAGAGCAATTCACTAGGCCCGAGCCAATTGCTCATTCTGGGCACTTTCCTTCTGTATAAATATCTCGTAGCTCTCCTCTGGTACCTTTAATTCCCACTAATTATTAACTGTGTGTTGTGATAAGGAAATAATAAAGGTTCTTTATAGAAACGACATAAATAAAGAAATATGTGCAGCCATCTGACCTCATAAATGTGTTATCTGTGAGTATCTTTGTCTAATGTATAAATGCAATTCATACAATAAAGTTCTATACTGTATATATAGCCAGTCAGACATATGATTGACAATAAATAATATCTATAGACCAATAAGATTTCATATGTGTTAGGCAGGTCAGACTGGGTAAGTGGGACACCAGGACAAAATATGGCGGGTCCCACCAACCCAGACCCACTCCCTGGCTGAAGACTTATGTGGCACTGACCCCTGGATCTCCAGCCCCAATTGGGCCATATGAAGTGGGGGTGCAGTTGGGGTCCAGGGGATGTATGAGACCCTGAAGCTTCAGCTAGGGTTGCCACCTTTTCTGGAAAATAATACCGGCCTTCCTATATATTTATCTCTTTTCCCACCATAATTTTTAAAATACCAGCCAGGTGGCAACCCTAGCTTCAGCCCTGGGGGATCCCAGACTCCCCGACTCTGGTCTTGAGTATAGGTGTTTGTGCACATAGAGGTAACAACATACATCAGAGAAGAACACAGACATTCCAAAGTGATTGGCAGGAATGAGGGTCAGACGGGGCTGGTGAGACATGGGGGATAAGATACCCGATCCCTTCATCTCTCCCTGAACTTCTTTACTAGATCAGATCATGTCACGTCTTGAATAAAATCAGGGGGCTGGAGGGGGTTGTGACTGGTGTTTAGGGGGGACCCCTAATGTAGCAACCCAGTGGGCCTTGGACTCCCAGTACGATGCAGACAGGGTTCTATCCAGGGTATTACAAATTTACCGACAACTACATTGCTGTAAAATTTGTTATACTAGCCCTGGCCTTGGCAGGTGACAACCCTATCTGTTATGTTTGGTATCCGAGGATGAGCTGAGTATAACAGTGCTTTATTAGCAGATTCATGCAGCCGTTACACTTAAACTCTCCGGCTTTTAAGCTGTAAAGAAAGTACAGTGTGTGCACAGTATAACTCTTGTGCACAGTGCCCCCTTCAGGCCATTTGTATAAACACCAACTATCCAGATCCCTGTGGTGTTTATACAAATGGCCTGCGGGTGTCACTGTGCACATTACTTGTACTATGCATATACACAGCACTTTCTGTACAGCTTGAGAGTGATAGAGTTCAAGTTACTGCTGTTGTGTAATGGTGCACTGTTATACCCTGCTCATCCTCAGCGACCAAACACAACAACCCCCATTGTCCAGAACTCTGAAGCCTAACTATTGTAGGCGCCACATGGCCCAATACATCCATTACAACATACCTCCCAACCTTTTGGAAGTAAAAAGAGGGACAATTTTTTTTTTCTCGCAATTTTTTTTTTCTGGCTACATTTTTGGCCACGCCTTTTTTATGTGTCTACAACCCCTAATTGCCATGTTCATTTTATAAAATTTGGCAGATTATGAACGTTTTAAAATATTTCTCCTGTTACAATTACTTATTTTCTTAGCTCAAAAGTGTTACAAAGTATCTTATTGGCACCTGTTAGCTGTTCTGGGCTCTCTGCCAAAAGCCAATTAAAGGGGTGGTTCACCTTCAAGTTAACTTTTAGTATATTGTAGAAGGGCCAATTTAAGAAACATTTCAATTGGTCTTCATTATTTATTTTTCATAGTTTTTTAATGATGTGGAATTTTCTTCTGTTTCTTTGCAGCTTTCAAATGGGGGTCACTGACACCATCTAAAAACAAATGCTCTGTAAGGCTACAAATGTATTGTTATTGTTACTTTTTATTACTTATCATTCTATTCAGTCCATCTCCTATTCATATTCCAGTCTCTTATTCAAATCAATGCAGGGTTGCTAGGGTAATTTGTACCCTAGAAACCAAATTGCTGACACAGCAAACTAGAGAGCTGCTGAATAAAAAGCTAAATAAATATAAAACCACAAATAATAAAAAATGAAAACCAATTGCAAATTGTCTCAGTATATCGCTCTCTACATTATACTAAACGTTAACTCAAAGGTGAACAACCCCTTTAAGTTAGAAACTTTGTTTCTTTTTCTGGCTGTTCAGTGCAAAGAAAAGAGGGACTTCCCAGTACAAATGAGGGACTGCGGGTTGAGCTGTCAAAAGAGGGGACTGTCCCTTCAAAAAAGGGACAGTTGGAAGGTATGCTTACAAGGTGCTGTCATTTAATTATATTTATTGTGAATATCACTGGAATCCATTTCTGGGTCCCAACCTATCAGTGTCATGACGGGTGCATTGTCAAGTTTGCACCCATCCCTTACGCCCGACACCACAACCCATATAAACGCACAACACCACTGGTTTGGAAAGAGATGGCCGCAGTTGTTTATTTTCATACATGATATTTAACAGGTAAACATAACATTGTTTAGCGTTTGTATAACAAACTTTTATTATAAAGGAAAGGAGGAGGGGCTGTACCCCAACTGCCTGGGTTGATTCCTGTATCATTCCCAACCCTAAACCGGGCTGTATATCTCCCATGAGGACCCAGGCCCAACAGACTACTTCCCTTTTAACTTGCCCTGGGGCTCCTACCTCCGAATGAGGTAAACCGCGCGGCTTTCCCCTTTTACATCACGCCTCCCCGGGACGTCAGCCAATCAGGATCCAGCAACCTGAAAGAAGGGCGGGGATAGGTTCATTCCAATCCCCGTCAAGCCCTGCTTCCCTATTCGGGTCATTGGGACCCAGACTGAGCCCAGACCCGGTCCTTGTATTGAAGCCAGAATGGCTTCCGAACTCCCTCCCTGCCCCCGGCTGAAAGAAAAAGCGATTCGGAGAGGGAGGCCAGAGGGCACTTTACATCTGGGGAGGGTCACACACTGCAACCTATAGGTTAGTAATCTGTGTTTTATTCTCAAGGTGCAGACCAATCTCCTTGGAAGGTTTGCCTTTAGCTGCCTCTGTGCACTAATTTCCATACGGTTCTGTGGGAGGAACAGCCCAATAGTAGAACAAAATCCCCACACGTCTGGTCCATGAAATAGAGCATCATTGTACAGGTACAGTTGTGATGTCATGTAAGTTGCACCATCATGCTTTCAGATCAGTATGATTACCTTGAGATGACAGAATTTTAAGCACTAAAGAAAAATATTAAGAAACTGTCTCAGGACAAAGGAATGATGACGGTAACAATCAGCTCTCGACCCTTTCCCGTTCACGCTTCCTGGAAAAAAAGAAATAGGAGTCAGATGTTTCTAATCCTCAGCAATGCCCTCAGTAGCCACTAGGTGTCACACAAGTACAACTAAAAGAGTCAAAGGCTGCATCCTGTTCTAGAATAAGCACTCAAATTAACCTTTTCCCTGCCATGCACTTCAGTTGGTGGACAATATGTTTAGTTTTTATGGACAGCAATGGAATGGAGAAGTGTAGCCTTGACGGCACCCTGCAGTTAGATTCTGGACAGCCCACGGTCAGTTCTGCTCCAAGGGCGACAGTTGTGTTTTACAGAATCTCACACCACAATTAAACATCTTGTGATTGTGACATGAGGAAATGCAGAGGAGGTGCAATTGTGGATGCATTATTATCTAGCAGATATGCTGCACCAGCAGATAAAAGTTTCAGACTCAACCCAAGGGAAGAACCGACTGATAGCACATAAACACAGCCTGAGGAATAATTAACCCTCCCTTCTATGTCTTTCAATATATGCGCCAGATGCATCACGTTCTCACCGACTTCTCCCACCTCTTTCTCTGGCTGGCCCCCATATAAATTATTTAGGAATGCATCGAATTCAGGATTCGGTTCGGAATCCTTCAGCCTGGCCGAACTGAATCTGAATCCTAATATGCAAATTAAGGCCATGGAGGGAAATCATGTGACTTTTTGGCACAAAACAAGCAAGTAAAAAATGTTTTCCCCTTCCCACCCATAATTTGCATATGCAAATTAGGGTTCAGATTTGGTTCAGTATTCGGCCAAATCTTTTGGGAAGGATTCGGGGGTTCGGCCAAATCCAAAATAGTGGATTCGGTGCACCCTTTTTGGTTGAATTTGCCCATTGGGAAACAAGGACTGAGCACCCACTCAGAATGGGTGCTCATACTGCCCCACTACATGTGTATAGAAAAATTCTTCTAACAAATCCTGCAAAAATGTACCTACATACAAAGCATTTTTTTTTTCTTTAGCCCTGCCCTGGAGTCTCTGTATCTTGTATGACATCTTGTGGTAGAAATTGGAACTGCATCAGCATGAAGGCACCATACATATTGTATAGGTACTGTATTTATATATCAGGGACGCAACAAATCCATTAATGGGATTTGGATGAATCTCTGAATCCTTCATGAAAGATTTGGCCGAATACACAAGCACAGCAGAATCCTAACTTGAATAATCAGGGACAGGAATGGGAAAAAGTGGGTGGAAATTTTTTTTACTTCCTTTTGTGACAAAAAAGTAAATTTTTTCCTGCCCCTAATTTGCATATGCAAATTAGGATTCTTTTCGACCAGCCATGAGGATTTCGCCGAGATTCCAGATTCTGTCCATCTTTAACATTATTATCATTTTTTATATAGCACCATCATTTCCAGCAGTGCCTAGTACATGTGTAATTCTGTATCGTTACAGACTGTACACTCAGATCTTCAGCCTGTATATATGGGGCTGTGAGTTTACACTCAATAGGAATGGAAGGCCTGGGTGCTGTCTTCCTTTTATCCATCTTCCTTTTATAGCACCTTTTTTTATCTTTACTAGGATTAACCTATATGGAGACGGTCAATAAAGGGTTTTAAAACTCAGCCGTAACACAGTCCCACAGCGCCCCCTAGTTTTCTATAGAAGTTACCAAAAACACATAATTATAGATGCAAGAATATTCACCAATGAGAATTCCATTGATCAAAAACTTCATTATAAATGCAAAAGAATTGACCAATAAAAATTCTGATTCCCATTTGTTATCCTACATATAGAGATAATTATGTCATTTGGGGAAATGTTTTTGGAAAAGTTGTATATATCATTTAAGAATACAACACTGATGTTGCTTGACTACAGCTCCCAGCATGCCTCAACATTCATTATATGTATAAATATAGTATATAGTAGTGCAGTGCAGCATGGTTTACTACCTCTATTTCTCTTGTTCTGGTTACTATTCAGTATGTGCATTATCTGCCTCCACCCCTTTTTATATCTTTTACGTTAGCCACCAGCCCACCTGGAAAAACAATGCTTGGCCTCTATTTAAATTATAAGCAATAGTGATGGGCGAAGCTGGGGCATTTTGCTTTGCCAAATTTTTTGTGAATTTGCAAAACAGTGCAAAATTTGTGAAACCGGTATTTCATTTTGGAAGCAGGCCTTCGGTGGCCTGCATCCAAAATGAGACACAGGTAAATTTTTCCAGGCATTTTGCGAAATTATTCGCCGGGAATTCATGCCAGGCAAATAAATTCGCCCATCACTAATAAGGAAAAACTATTCCAGAAAAGAAGACAATACTGGTATCGTTTGATGCAAAATCTGTATGAAAAGCCCATCAGTGCTGAATAAATCAGACTTACAGATAATGTCATTGATATTAACTAAGAAAACACCTGCCTGGAATTTATCTGGTCTTTTGTTAGGGCAAAAATTCTAAATTTTTATGGAAATTTTTTTTTTGAGATGCTGCAAAAAAAAAAAAAAAAAAGCCCAAATTTAAAAATCTGCCATCGCAGACCTGACCCAGTTGGAAGTTTTTGTGGGATGGGTTTTGCCAGAAAATCTGACCAATTCAGGGTTTTTGGGCAAAAGCCCCCAACAAATTCAGGAAAAAAAAGTTGGATCAGGTGTTGCCTCGATTTTTTTTCCTGATCCGATTAATTTGAATATTTTTACTAATAAATAGAAATGCACCGAATCCACTATTTTGGATTTGGCCAAACCTCCGAGTCTGTTGCAAAAACCTTACCAAACCTGAACCATAATGTGCATATGCAAATTAACGAGGGGGAGCGGCAAAAAAAAAATGTACTTTACTTTTAAGGATTCAGATTCGGATCGGCCAGGCATAAGGATTCGGCTGAATTTGAATCCTGCTGAAAATGGCCGAATACCGGATTTGGTGCATCCCTACTAATAAATAAGGTCAAATCTGGGATGGGAGTTTGGTTGGGATTTTTTAAAATAACAACAATGAGATAAATGTGTGGTTTGGTAAATAACCCCCTTAGTATGAAGTTGAGAGTGAAATTCTGAGAATTTGCAATTGGTTTTCAGTTTCATTATTTGTGGTTTTTGAGTTTAGTTTTTCATTCAGCATCTCTCCAAGTTTGCAATTTCAGCAATGTTTGTTATTGTTCAGCAATAACAAAAAAAAGTGTACCCCTGCAAAGCATCTGTTTTTTTTTAGATGGGGTCAGTGACCCCCTTTTGAAAGCTGGAAAGGGTCAGAAGAAAAAGTATAACAAATAAACAATGAAGACCAACTGAAAAGTGCCTTACAATTAGCCATCTTAAACGCGAATCAGCTGGGAATTGGGGTAACAGGCATAATTTGTTTAGAGAAGGAGGCAACCTCAGCAACATGTTAGGGTTCCGTCAGCTTCTTACATAGTCCTGATTATTCACGTCAGTATTTAGCAGCACCTCCCTGATCATTTGGGAAATTCCACCCTAACACCTAGGGGCCAACTCTCTGCCCTAAGGATTCTATATGTAGATGAAAAGTCATTAACCATATTGATTTTTTTATATATATTTTATATCTTCTCCTTAAAGCAGTTTTGTAATCTAGAACTTTGGAATGGCCAAAAGGCCACGGCGATGGCTACGGAGACAGTTAAATGTCAGTGACTGTGTATCAGACAAGCCTTGACTATATGCCGTAAGCAGGGCTATTGACACGTTAGCAACATTATCATGTTGGTGTGTGTTCTGCGTTGCTATGGAATGCAACACTATGTACAGCAAGTCAATGATTAAGCCCTATCTCTTTGCTGTTGCGTAATATGTCAGGGCTCTGTCAGGATAAGGGTATATGTTATAAGTAGCAGCCAATCAAATGTTTGCTTTCAGATAGGTGACCAATAAAATAAATCATACAGAAATGAAAAATAGAAAACAGAATAGATGGCACTTTGGATTTTTTTTTTTTTTTTATATACAGGGCCTTAGTTATCAACAAGTACAAGGTGCTGTCTGATGATTACAGAAAATAAAGGGAAATACTGTCACGAATGAAGAATTGTTTGTTCTCTATATGCTATAATTGTATGGGAAATGGCATTCTCTCTGCATTGTGACTACTGAAACAATGTAACACAAGCCAGCTAATTTACAGACCTGTGAGGAAGCATGCAAGGCATTGTGGGAACTGGGGTCTTGGCTGGGGGAGAACTGGCTTCTGCTGCATTGTTTTAATAGTCAGTGACTAGCAAATAGGCTGGTACATTAGATAGCTTCAAGAAGATGTTGGATGGCTTTTTAGCAAGTGAGCAAATACAGGGTTATGGAAGATAGCTCATAGTACAAGTTGATCCAGGAACTGGTCCCATTGCCATCTTGGACTCACAAAGGATTTTTTTCCCATATGAGGCAAATTGGAGAGGCTTCAGAAGGTTTTTTCACCTTCCTCAGGATCAGCTAGCAGTTAGGCAGGTTATATATAGACTTGAAAAGTTGGACATGTGTTTCAACCCTAAATAAAACACACACAGTTTGCAAATGAAACAAATATAAACTTCAAATAAAACAGCAGTGAAAGAACTTGGGCAAACTAATATACATTGCACTCCTGCACTGGGAACATGTGGGACCTACCTAACTCACTATTAGGTACCTGACACAGTCCTTTTTATTATCAAAGTCCCAATCCTCTGGAAGGGGTTAATAACCACACATTTCAGTTCAAATGGAATGTCCCTTCCCCAGAGCTCTTATACCCCAGGCAGCACTAACTTTCCCAAAAGTACCTCTCCCCTTGGAACTTAGCAGCCACTTCCACGTAGCAGGTAAATGCACAAGACCTGTCCTCACATAGGGGACTCACACTTGGCAGTATCCTCCCTTGGGAGGCTCACTCACTGGGGTGCTCTCACAGGCAGTCACACTGGAGATTACAGGCAGCTCAGCAGCAGGATCAATCTCACCAGTGGCACCTTTCTCCTTCTTAGTCTCTAGCAGCTTGGCAGGGAACAGGATGGGCTCTCTCTGTACTTCTAGAGATTCAGCAGCTTGGACAGAACTGGTTGTGGCTGGATGTTGCAGCATAGAACCCCTGTTAAGCTCTGTTGGAGACCCTGTACATTTGCCCCCAAAGTCAGGCACACCCTCTCTCCCAAGTATGCATTGGGTGCCCAGCCAATCAGATGGCTCTCCAGCCTGTAACTGGGCTAGTTGATGTCACAAACAGAAAAATAGGGGAAGGATTTCTATGGTCCCCTACACTAACTTACTATGCTACTATGTAACTGAGACATATAGAATACTCTTACATTTACTAATATACTTACCATGTGCAGTGTGCCAAGTGGATGCCAACAGGTACTCTTTTACCCACAATGCAGTTTTTTCTGAATGTTAGGGTGCTATGGGAATGTTAAGGTGCTTTGTGAATATTAGGGTGCTATGTGATGTTACACAAATATAACTGAAGTATATTATTAATATCTCTTCCAGCAATTTAACTATTACTTGTCATTCAAACGGAATTCAGTACATATGGAAGTGAGTTTGATGTTGTTTTTTTTTCTTCTCGCCTGTAGCTGAAGGGAATGATTAGTAAACAGATCCTGTTACACATGATTTCTTGGGGCACATTCACTAAAGCATGAAGTGTCTAATACTAGCGCTAATTCGCCAGTGGGATGTAATTTCGCAACTTCGCCGATTTACTAACAGTGTCCCTGGCGAAAATTTGCTAGCGAAGTAGATAGATTAGCGCAACTTCGCACCCCTACGCCAGGCAAAGTTGTGCACTGATGGGATGGAACTACGCTAATTCACTAAGATGACCATTTTACTGAAACGCTGGCGTCTTTTACTTTATTAGGGTGATAGTCTGAGAAATAGTGTAATTTCCTAACATATGGTAACTCAATTATACAATGGGCACATGTTTAGGGCAATAGGACAACTTAATTTTATTTATTAAAGCTTTCCTGGGCTTGTGTAGTGGAATGTAGTGGCTGTAACATATGCTTCTATTGTACGTTTAACTTTGCACTGCATGCAAATTAGACAACGCTAGCGTAAATGTGCTTTGCCTGATGAAGTAACGGTAGCGCAACTTCACTACTTTTTGCCTCCATGAGCACAACTTCACATTTTAGTGAATTAGTGGTGGACTTGTAAAAATTTGCCTGGCGAAGTGCGGCGAATTACTGCGAAGGCGTCGCTAGCGAATTTCCGCACTTGTGAATTTGCCCCCTTGAGAGAAACATGAGTGACACTGACTGGAGAGAATTTGCCCCTTTGCAACCAGAACAGCAGCAACTGTATTTAGAACTCCCCGTATTACACATTACGTCTGCTTTAGCTGCATTTGCACAGGCTTCACCAGTTTTTCTGTACAATAAAAAGTAAAGCAAGCACGAACATTTGGTCCTTTAAGTGCAACACAGGGTCAGACTGGAGCCCTGGGGGACCACCAGGGCTGAAAAACAAGGGCCCTCCTGGCAGTCCCCGGGGGGCCCTCCCAACCTTAAAACTCTCGGTGCGGGCATGTGTGAACACGGCATGCGCATGTGCAAAAGACGTGCCTCATACGTGTGTGAATGCTGCTGCATCGTAGGTCTTTATGGGGCAGCAGGGGGACTGGGGTCTGGGCCAGCCAGTCCAACATTATGGCTACCTGTCAGGTTTTGACCAGGACAGGACAGTTTTTTTGAAGGACTGTCTTGTTCAGAACTGCCTGCCCTGTTTCCAAATTAGGAAAACTGGGCAGGATTCCCTGAGACTGACACATCGATCGGCCAATCCCGGATATCCACATAAAAGCCCCTCCCCCCCCGCAATATTGCATCCTGCCCTGTTACCTCACTCCGCCACCTCCTGCTACATCACAGTTCCACATCCCAGTCCAGAGGTAAGCGGGAGGAAATGCGGCAACCCTAGTGCAAACACTCTCTACACTGTCCCCTGGCCCCATAGTAGAAACAAAGCTTAGCATAGCAATTACATATTGGGATGTTTATACAAGAGAAAGACAATGGGTTCTTCCCAGGCATTAGTCACCCCAATGTGAATTATGACCCTGTAGATGGTGTTGCAATAATTAAGGGGATCCCAAAGGCAAAGGTGACACTGGAGATGGAGTTTATTTTTGTGTGTGTGTGCGGGGGGCAATAATGGGAATAAGCACCATTGCAAAATAATCAATTCATCCTTTTAGGGGAATACTGTTGAGAAATATGACTGCAGAGGTGATGTTGTAGTACATAGTATTTGGGAGTTGTATCCTTTGAGTGCAATTGCTGTATTATTGGCAGCAGATGAGTAAGTGAATGTCTGGATAAGGAACCGTTACACACTGTATGACTTATGTGCCAGTGAATGAATATTTCATCATTTCCCAAATATTCTGCAAAATTCTGAATCTGTCCTGTAAAGTGTGAGGTCTGACGCAAACTCCATCACACTTTCCTGGCACTCGGATAGCAACGGGTGCGGTTAGACACAGTACTCTGTATTTAATCTATATTAGCATTGGAATTCCTCTGTGTGTCTAAATAGAGAATCAGGATGAACCTTGTTTCAAGGGCAACTTTATGTTCTGTATTACTTGTTGCAGTAATGACCCTCTGGGCAATTTCTTTGATGTCCTATAACCCAACCTCCAGTTACACTGTGACACGATAGGGGAAAACTAAACCCCCAAAATGAATACTTGAGCAACAGATTCAACTCTAACTGTAACAGGAAGAAGTGTGGAAGCAAAAGACACAACTCTGTCTGTTAATTGGCTCATGCGACCTAACTTTATAGTTTGTTAATGTGCACCGTGAATCATACAATCCAACAGTCTGGCCCCGTATGGCTCCGGCGATCAGTCTGTTGGGTCTAAGTCCAGGAAGATGGATTATTGCTAGTCCTCCGCGGATTTCTCCACTGACCCCCCCAGTAGCCTTAATGGGGAGACCTCCTAGAACCTACTTGGAGTCATTCAATTTGAACGATCAAATACAGCTTATTCACTTGAAGTTAAAACATTTTATTTTTTAATACATTTCATTTGGTCTTTTTTTATTGGATAAATCTGCCCCTTAATGTTTCTATGGTTCCACATATTATCAAGATTTGAGTTCAGAGCTTAATAAATAAAAACTCACCCATGTTCTATTTATCAAAATTCAAATTTGTGAGTTTTTTTGTACTTCAAATAAACTCTTTTTAAAAAAAAAACCTCAAATGCTTGTTCATTTATTAAAAAATCTGAATGTAAAAATCTCAGTTGTATACAATCGTGGAGAAAAACTCGAATACCTTGAATTTGTTGAGTTTATAGTCTTACAAAACTTGAAAAGCTTGGAAGATTCTAATTAAACAATGGCTTGATTTTTGTCTAGGACAACTTCCATTGACTTCAACATGAACAATGCTGAGTTTTTCAAAGATTTTTTGCGCTTAATAAATGCCAAATATTAGTGTTTTTGAAAATATTACTCGTTTTTGTGCAAGTAAAATCGAATCATGCTAAAAATTCAAATATAAACTTTGATAAAACACCCCTAATTAAATGATCCCTCTGATATCTGAAATGGAGGTCGTTTTTAGACATCTCCCAGAAACAGAGGATCATTCTGATGGATGAGCCATAGGAGAGGTACAAATATATACTCCTTTATGTTGCTCTGACCCAGCCTGTTATTACTTGCCACAACAGCTGCAGAAGATGAGACGCCCTAAACGAAAGGAAGAGGTGACGACTGATCTATCTCCTTATTAGATCCCATTTTCTTGTCAATAATCAATTTCAATCTGAGAAATAAATGAGTGTGAGATGGGATCATCATTTCCTATTTAATGAAGGGCCTTGCAGGGATATAGGAATTGTATCCACTGAAAGTATCCACTCGATATAGGCTTCTGCTGAAAGTCTTAGACACATCTTCAAGGGCAACTATTTTGTTTTCACTTCATTTGACTTTATCCTGTAAGACAAGATGATGATGAAGTCAATATACATTTCAGGGCATATTTATCAAAGGTTGAATTTGTGATTTTTTTTTCACTCTAACAAACCTCAATTTATGGGAGCTCACGCGAATGTCTAAAATTCAATCGAATGGTAATGACCCGAAAACTCAAATTGAATTTGAACGCCATTTAAGCAATTCTAATCACGTTTTCTCGAAGGCTATTAACATCCTGAAATAGGTCAATGGACCTCTACCATAGACTTGAAAATGAACTTGGCAGGTTCTAGGCAGCGACCTATTAAATTAGAGTTGTTACCACGGTATTTCCAATTTGAGTTCGTGGTTTTAGACTCAAAATTTTGACCAAAAAACCAACTTCGGAAGCACCTTTAATTGTGCTTACTAACTGCATTTTTTACAAAAAAATTGTATTGTTTTCCCAACTGGTGCACACACTACACGTCCAGTGGGGGAAGCTATTTTCCCCTATAGGTGCCTTTTAACAATTTGTTTTCCAGGACAGAAAATTAATCTTTTATCTCCACATACAGTACATAGAACTTCTGCGAGTCCTTCTGGATTTCCCAGTTTATGTTACAATAGTCCTGCCAGGGAGATTATTTAATCTATATGAGCAGGTAACATTTAACAAAACTGCAATTAGCGCTCTTATCCACAAAGATATATCATGTTTCTCTTTTGATTTATCTTTACAACCAGAAGAGTGATAATTACTACCGCAAAATACACTGAATGACATCACAAACACTAATGGTATGATATTATACAGAATGCTTACCTATTTATTGTTGGCTTCTGAGATAGAGGGACAATCTCTATCAGAGAAGAGAAGTCTGAAATTTTTCTCTAAATGTGTTTGAGGATAACGTCAAGTAAAAGATGAGTAAACGGCAACTGCCCACTCTTCTGATGTTTTAGTTGATCAAAATCTGGAGATAAAGCACTCGTCTTCGTGTTCTGTAGGAAACATGGGGTATGGATAAGCTTAGTTTTTTCAAGTCCAAGAGGACATTTGAATCTGCTAATTCCACTTCAAAAGTGAATCTTCTTAAAGAAGTTGCTCATCCACAAATGAACTTTTAGTTTGATGTCGAGATGTAGAGAGTGATATTCTGAGACCATTTGCAATTGGTTTTCATTTTTGTCTTCTACGTGCCCTCAACAGGTTTGAGATGGAGTATTTTCAGAATATGATTTTTAGCAGCTTTGGGGTAAAATAAAGTTTTTTTTCCCTTGATAAAATCAAGTTTTCCCCCTAAAAACCTTGAGCAGAGAAATCATGGTTTAATAAATCGCCCCCTAAATGTGTTATCTTACAGATCATTTGTTTTTTTAGATGGGATCAGTGACCCCCATTTGAAAGCTAGACAGAGTCTGAAGAAGACGGCAAAGAAATAGAGACCATTTTAAAAGTTGCTTACAAATAGTTATTCTATGGCATAAAAGTTTACATAAGCTTGAATCTGAAAATACACCATCTAAAACCTGTTGAGGTCATGTAGAAGTTAATGGAAGATGTTTGAGTTATTTTCGGAGTTTTCAGATTTCACAACTTGAACTCAAGTTTTCTCTATTCAAGTTTTTATCTGAAATTAAATACCATTCAAGTTGTGAATTAATTCGAGGTATAAAAAAAACTCCCCTTGAAAAATTGCCCCTTGAATCTTTACATGGGACATGTCAACTTCCCAGACCAACAGGAGCTGATTGAGTTAACGTCATTTACTAAATGGAAGTGAGAATCTCGCTCTACTCCTGGAGGGTAGCTAACATTCAACTGAGACTGCCATAAAATCACTGAGCACTTTCGAACTACGTATGTTCTAATGTCAGACGGTGCAATTAACTGATATTGTACATTACATGAGTCGTAATGATGTAACACTTGTGTGAATATTCAACGACAGGAATTGTGGTTTCCATAGCAAAGCAAAAATAACTCACTGTGATTAAATGTTTTTTCTTAGTGGTCACAACTTAATGGGCTTCATCTGGATACAGTCAAATTAAAGGCATGAGGACGAGTTTCCTCCTCATCATCATCATCATCAATATTATTATTATTAGTATTATTAATAATTACATTTTCTCTTTCAGAACAGGTTATCCAACCCATGGATTATGGAGTAGCAGAAGAGTAAGTAAATGGGCAGAGAATCCCCATATAAAAAGGGACATATACCAACATTCAGAATTAGGTACAAGCTAATGGGGCATCCCTGTGCCACCTTCTAGTTTTTTTAGTCCTGTTTAGTCTCCCTTTTTGGTTTACGATACAGTGGAGTCCTATTAGTGGCATCATGCACACTGGCCTGTTCCTTTAACAGGAATCATCACAAAAATGAAAATGTAATATAAGATTCATCAAATTAAAATAAGACATTTTCTAAATTCAACCACGTTTTCTGAAATTTATTTTGAAAGTTATTCTTTAGTCTCCTCCTGTCTCTTGTTACTCATTCTTCAAGAAGGAGGTGGGAGTCCGATTTTAATCTAAAAACAGCCTTTTGGGGAATCCTTTTGCCTAGAAGATGTATTAGAGCTCATTCTATTAAAATCATCATCATGTCTCTCTACATGCAGAATTTGTGCAAAAGGCACTTATTTTGTTAGATTTTGTTTGCACTGGAATCAGTTATTTTAGTGAGCTCTAATTCATCTGCTAGGAAAGGAAGTCCTATTATAAGTAGTATATGTATCACGGTCAATGACTATCTGCTACAAGAAGACACAATGAAAAGAAACATATGCTGAGAAAGGGATAGTGGACATAGGGGCGGTTTCACTAAAGGGAGAATTTTCACAAGCACACTTCACCAGGCGAAATAACGTTACCACTACGCTAGTTCACTAAAATGCAAAGCTGTTTCTTGGGTTCCAAACTCTGTCGACTTTTTTCTAGTGTTACTTTGGTAGCGAGAGTATTTCAAAGAGAAATTACACTTTCCACCTAACAAAACTTACAAAGGTACATTAAATACAAATGGACGTCTTTATTAGAGATGGTGGAAATGCCACTTTTTGTTACAAATTTCCAAGGAACCTGAATAAAGACAAAAGAGATTCTCTAATGCCCTAGACATGAGTCCACCCTAAAATGAATGTTCGCCCGCATTTTTACAACTTGAAGGCATTTCCAGCAGGATATGATTAAGTGATTGAAAAAATTGAGGAAGCTCTAGCTTTGTTTTAGCAGTTCGTCTGGTCCATGTCAACTGAGGCAAAAGAGCTAACGTTTAGTAAAATTCACACTTTACTGAATTTGTGGAATAACAACTGTTCGCCAGCGCAAAAAGTCACCTGGCAATAGAGTGAGAATTGCTAGCGAATTGTTGCCTACGAATGTTATTAAATTGCCAATGTCCCTGCAGATAGGATTTCTGGTGAAAAATCACAAACGTTAGCATCTTCACCCCATAAACTTGATTATTTCAGAAACAATGCATCATTTTTCATTGATTATGTTTAGAAAGTTTCTTTTTTTCAGTTTGAAAAAAATTGTACTGTGGGGGTTATTTACTAAAATTCAAATTTATCTAATTTTTTTTTTATTAAAACAAAAAGTCGACCAAACTCCCATTCACAAATTGAGCTCATTTATCAATAATTTTTCACACAAAAAAAGTATGTTTGACTCAAATTGAAAACTATTTTATAAAGTTGTTGTGAAAACTCAACTTTATCAGATTATCGGATCAAAACCCAGACTTTATCGAACTTTCCAGAGAAGATCAGGATATCAAGAAACAGCTTCAGGGACATCTGCCATTGAGTTCTATATGACTTTGACAGGTTTGAGATGGAGTATTTTTGGATTTGGATTTTTAGCAGCTTTCTAAACATTTGAGTTTTCCCCTTAAAAACCTATATCAAATAAATTTGAGGTTTAATAAATGGGCCCCTAAATCTTATTTTGTAACAGGTCCCCTTTAAGTTGTCTTCTAGTTTTTTCCACAATGGATAAAAAACCGTGAAGGCTTGAAGGTCCATTTATCAACATTCTGATTTTAGAGGATTTTTAACCATGAAAAAAACTAAACTAAAACCATGAATACCAAGTAAATGGCAATCAGGTGTGAACCCTGAGCAAAGTCCAATCCTATGTGTGATTGGCAGCACCAAAAAAAATTATGGTCCACTTGTTCACAAAACAAAAGCGAGGGTAAAATCAGGGTTAGTGCTCTGGCAACTGATGGTATATTAAAACTTGTTTCCAGGGATAATGAGTAAAACTGTATCTACTCAAAATTCAAATGCTTGGTTGTATGCCTATTGCAGAATTCTCTGCCACATGATGTTAAAAGCTGGTCTTCTCTTAATCTGAAATTAAAAGTGTGGTATCATCGGGAACTTGCTTGCGCCTCTGCGGGCGGTCAGACTTACAGAACCGTACTCCATGAAATGCCTTCATTTGGATCAGTTGTACCTATCCTAATCTTTGCGGAAGAGTTGCTTGTCCGTTGATATGTGAAGATTGTGGCAGCTTCTTCGATTCACAGCATGGTTTGTGTTTAAGATGTTCCTTCACTGAGATTCTTCCTATGTGATTGGCGCAGGGGATCACGTAATCAGTCCGACCCAATAATGGTTTAAAAGTGACTTTATTAACTTTTACAAGCCCAACACATTTTGTATGTGACATACTTCGTCAGCGGAAAACAAGCTCTGGCGATACCTCACTATATAGCTTTTCATTTCAAAAGACAGGCTTTCAACATCATGTGGCAGAGATTTCCACGACAGACATACAACCAAGCATTTGATTTGTGAGTAGATCCGTTTTACCTTGTTATCCCTGGATAAAAAAAAAGGTTTAATACACCATATAGCCTATTTTTCTATCTAGGAACCGGGAAAGCAATGTATCAGTTGCCAGCACACTAACCCTGAATTTACCCGTGAATGTCAAGTATTTTATTAAAACAGCCTAATATAAAAAGCAATGAATGGCTAAAAATACTAAACTAATCCATATACTACCATGAAAACCTCAAAACCCTCAAATTATTTGTGAAAAAACAACCAATCCCCCTCAAATATCTAAAAGCTTGTGTGGTGTTTATACAAATGGCCTGCAGGTGTCACTGTGCACAGGACTTGTACAGTGCATACACAGGACTTTCTGTACAGCTTGAAAGTGAAAGTAAGAGTTACTGCTGTTGTGTAATGGCTGCATTAACCTGCTAATAAAGCACTGTTATACTCTCCTCATCCTCAGCTACCAAATACAACTACTTGAATTAAATAAATTTCTTACAACTGGAAAAGGACAATTCCCACTGACTTCTACATGACCTTGACAGCTTTTAGATGGCAAAGTTTTGTATATTAATAAATTATTATTTTTTTTGTAGTTTAGAGTAATATATATATATATATATATATATATATATATATAATTCACAATTTTGAGCTCTATAAATAGAATTCCTAAAAATGAAAGCAATAAGAATATTAGTAAATCGGCTCCTTGGTTATGTAAACAAATTGTGGTATGTACATGTCAGCCTAGCCCTAGTAAATGGTTCCTTATAATTCCTACTGGGCAGTAAAGTGGTGAGTGCTCTTACCTTGATCCCTAGGTTTTATTCCAGCCAGAGAACTATCTGCAATGACTTTGCATTTTTAGCCATCCTATAGTGGTTAGTCAATTCAATGACAAGGCCCAGTTTTTAGTTTTATCATCCAATCCAGCAGATACTCACTTTCCAGGAACCTCCCAGTTACAGCTTTAACCTACTGTTTTCTCCTCTTCTTGTCACTTATGCAAACTACCAGTAAAAAGGTGGTTTATCTTTTTAGTATGTTAGAGAATAGCCCATTCTAAGCAACTTTTCATTTTGGTCTTAATTTTTGGGTGTATGTCATTTATGTAATTATTTGCTTCTTTCTAGCTTTCATATTGAGTTACTGACCCCACCTAAAACAACAAAGCTGCTAAATAAAAAGCTAAATAATAAAAAAAAAATCACAAATAATAAAAACATTAAAACCAAATGCAAGTTATCTCAGATTATCACTCTCGACATCATACTAAAAGTTAATTGAAGGTGAACAAACCCTTTAGCATTTGGGATTTAGTATGACTGTTGGTCAGTATGACATGATTTATTACGCTCAAAAGCTGCTAAAAATCAGAATCCAAAAATACTCCAGCTTAAACCTGTCATGTAAAAGTCAATGACAGATATACCTTTTAAAATATGAGATTTTTTTGGCCTTAATGATTTCCGTGGGTTTGGGGCTGTTTGACACTGGTTATCATCTGAAACATTCTTGGTTTTCTGACCACAATTCGAAAAAGTTATGAAGGTTATTTGTGGTTGGGAGTTAGGTAAAATTTGTTTTAGTAAAAAAAAAAAAAAGAGAGAAAATTACGAGTTTTAGTAAATGGGCCCCTACGTGACACTTGCTAATAATATAGTAGAACACTTGCACATGGCTCTTATCCATAAAGATATGTCATCATTCTCTTCTGATTTATCTATACAACCAGAAGGGTGATAATAACTACCACAAAATATAATCAATGACATTGCAAACATTAATGGTATGATAGTATACAGCATACTTAGCTATTACTAGTTGGCTTCAGAGATAGAGGGCCATTTCACATTTTCTAGCTGAAAGTCTAGAATTTTGTATGATTCTGCTCAATTAGGAGTCCAAAACCTAATCTGTAGGACAAATAGTAACTCACACTTGCCAAGGTGGTATTGTAATAAAATGTATATAGTGTGTACCAGTATCAAACTCATAGCATCCAATCAGCTTTCAAACAGACATCTGGTAAATGCTACTACTGGTTACTATGGGTTTTACTAGACTCCTGTTTTTCTTCATGTGACATCATCCAGCCCAGTTATAGGCTGGAGAGTCATCTGGTTGGCTGGGAACCCTGGTGTATCCTTGGGAGAGAGGGTGTGCCTGACTTTGGAGTCAAATGTACGGGGTCTCCAACAGAGCTGAACAGGACCAGCACCAGATGGTGTAAGACTGTGAAGTGCAGATAAGCTGCTGTATCTCAAAAACTACAGAGAAAGCCCATCCTGTTCCCTGCCAAGCTGCTAGAGACTCAGAAAGTGAAAAGAGCCACTGGTGAGATTGATCCTGCTGCCTGTAAGCTCCAGTGTGATTGTCTCTGAAAGCACCCCAGTGAGTGAGCCACCCAAGGGAGGATATTGGCAAGGATACAAGTGTGAAGTGTGGGGCCCGGATTGAGGACAGGTCTTGTGCATTTACCTGCTACATGGGAGTGGCTGCTAAGTTCCAAAGGTAGTGCTACCTGGGGTATAAGAGCTCTGGGAAAGGGGACATTCCTAGTAACTAAACTGTGTGGTTATTAACCCCTTCCAGAGGATTGGGAATTTGATAATAAAAGGACTGTGTTGGAGAAACAATCAGGTACCTAATAGTGAGTTAGGTAGGTCCCAGGTGTCCCCTGTGCATTGTGTTGCCCATGTCCTTTTACTGGTGTTTTACATAAAATTTACATTTGTTTCAATTACACACTGTGTGAGTTTTATTTTTCCTAGTGGAACCCCCCTGAGGTGTGTTCCTCAGGTGGAGGCATTGCACTGTAAATCCCAGTTCCCAGTACTTTTCATATGCATAAGGGACTCAGGGCCCCTGGATTGCCATGTGTTAATTGTTAATTAAAGAGACAGTAAACAAATTAGGGTTATACACTAAAAATAAAAAAGCTGGATTGAAGTGGATCTAAATCCCAACTGGCAGGAAGATGTCAAAATAGTTATGTTATAACAGGGGCAAACTTTGCAACCATTCTAATACCATAGCAACCAATAAATGGGCAGCATTTAAGGCTCTGCTGTTGGAAAGCAAACATCTGATTCATAGACTTAAAACAAAGATTGTCAGGTATTGGACTAGTTATCCAGAATGCTCGGGACCTGTTGTTTTCTGTATAAGAGATATTTCTGTAATTTGGATCTTCATACCTTACGTCTACTGAAAAATCATGTAAATATAAAGTAAACCAAATAGGCTGGTTTTGATAACAAAATTATTAGTTGGGATCACGTACAAGCTACTGTTTTATAATTACAGAGAAAAGATATGTTTGTTTTTAAAATATGATTATTTGGATAAACTGGAGGGACTTTCTGTAATTCAGAGCTTTCTGAATAATGGGCTTGGGGATAATGGATCCCATACCTGTGCCTGTTATCGGTATTGGATCCATTATCAGGAAACCCGTCAACCAGAATGGTCCAATTATGGAAAGGGTGTCTCACTTAGACTCTCCTATTTTATTCAATATGAAAACTGATCAACATTTGCTCTGTAATAATAAAACAGTACTTTGTACTTGATCCCAACTAAGATATAATTAATCCTTACTGCAAGCAAAACCAGCCTATTTCGTTTATTTCATGTTTACATGATTTTCTAGTAGACTTCAAGGAAAACTATACCCCCAAAATGAATACTTGAGCAACAGATTATATTTATTTAATACAGTTTATATCAAATTAAGGGGCATATTAAAGAATCTTCCCAAACTGGAATATATATTTAAGTAAATATTGGCCTTTTACATCTCTTGCCTTGAACCACCATTTCGTGATGGTCTGTGTGCTGCCTCAGAGATCACCTGACCAGAAATATTTCAACTCTAACTGTAACAGGAAGAAGTGTTGAAGCAAAAGACACAACTGTCTGTTAATTGGCTCATGTGACCTAACTTTATAGTTTGTTTGGTATGTTTGTGTGCACCGTTGAATCATACGATCCCAGGAGGCTGTCCTTATTTTTTAAAATGGCTATTTTCTATTTATGATTACCCAATGGCACATGCTACTAAAAAAGTGTATTATTATGAAAATGGTTTATTTACATGAAGCAGGGTTTTACGTTGTTTTATGCAATATCTTTTTATAGAGACCTACATTGTTTGGGTAGTATAGTTTTCCTTTAAGGTATGAAGATCGAAATTATCGAAAGATCCATTATTCGAAAATGCCCATGTCAAGAGCATTCTGAATCACAGGTCCCATACCTGTATTAGATTTAGGGATGCACCAAATCCACTTTTTGGGATTCAGCCGAATACCTGAATCCTTTCTGAAACATTCGGCCAAATACTGAACCGAATCCTAATTTGCATATGCAAATTAGAAGCGGAAAAGGAATCTGTGTTTTTTACTTACTTGTTTTGTGGTAGTAATGACTACAAGATGTGATGGTGCTTTGATAACCAGAGGACTGATAGTTTGCCCAGGTCACGTGATTTCGCTTCCCACACCTAATTTACATATGCAAATTAGGATTCCGATTCGGTTCGGCCATGCACAAGGATTCAGCCAAATCTGAATCCTGCTGAAAAAGGCCAAATACTGGCAAAATCCCAAACTGAATCCTGGATTCAGTGCATCCCTAATAACATTAACCATTGAATTTTTAGATGGGAAGTATTAGCCTCCCAGACCAAACGGAACCAGACTAATTCAAAGTGAGGAACTTGCTCTTCTCCTGCATGTTAATAATCGTTTGAGAGTGCAATAAAGTTACTGAGTACTTTAAACCTATGTAAAGTGTGTTCTTATGTAAGACAGGGACAATTAGCTGATATTGAAAGTTACATGAGCCATAATGATGTAACGTTTATGTGAAAGGGAATTGTGGTTTCCATAGCAAAAGAAAAATAACACATGGTAACCAAATATTTTTCTAAGTTGTCACAACTTAACGGGCTTGGACAGGATACAGACACAATAAAGTCATACACAGAAAGTTTATGTTTGATTTTTTGGATTATTTTCAAATTTTTTTTTAATTCTAGAGAATTCAAGGTAGGTTGAGGTCCATTAGGTAGTAAGTCAGTAGCTCAGGTTTGAGTAAAAGTAAAAAAGACTTTATTAGGACATGCAAGAAGCCTAATGCATTTCGTGCCTAAATGGTGCTAAATCAAGCATGTTTACTAACATTCCAATTTCTAATTTCTCTAAAACTCTAGTGGGGTGATGAAGCACTAAGTTTGCCCAGGTGCCATAACCCATAGCAACCAGCAAGTAGAATTTACTGGTCACCTGTTTATAATCAAACATCTTATTGGTTGCTATGGATTACTGCTCCTGGCCAAACATAGTGCTTTTATTACATAACCCCATTAGAGACATTTTATTACATTTGGAGGTAAACATTCAAGATTTATCAAGTTTAAAAACCAAGAAAAACTCTAATACAAAAGTAGTCAAGGTAGTCAAGAACCCAAAAATATCCTATAGAAGTCAGTGCAGGCTTTTCTTAGCCATTTAGACTTTTAGAGGCTTTTTGGATTTTTTTTGCTATTAAATACAATTAATTTAAATAAAAAATTTAGGGGTTATGTAATAAAAAGCACTAAAGATGGCCATAGACGTACAGATTATAGCGCACAAAAAAAAAATTTGTACAATATTCTGTGCATGTATGGTGGGAGACCAGCTGACTGATACCAGCAGAAGACTTGGATATCCGTTGGCTCTTTGATTGGGCTAGCTGGAAAATTTTGATCGGACGCCTTTGATGGACATTGTTAGTGGTGAATTGCCAGACAGGTAGATTTCTATTGTTTCTACCTGTATATCTGACAATATTCTCTTCACTTTTGTGTTGAAATGAAGATGTTTTCCAGGAAAGATCGTATTTGTAACCTCTATGGCCACCTTTAGTTTGCCCTGGAGCAGTAACTCATTGCAGCAAACCAGCAGGTAGCATTTACTGGTCAATTGTTTAAAAGCACACATTTTATTGGTTGCTTTGGGTTACTTTTTCTGGGCAAACAGTGCTTTTTATTACATATAGGAGTTAGAGGATTGATTCATGGTTTTCAAAACTTTTAAAAGCGCTAAAATGAGGAGTTGCTTATAATAGGCCTCTAAGTCTTTTTGTTAGTTGATCAGATTACAAAAGGGCTGATTTACTTACCCCATATCCAAAGCAATACATCCCACCTCAATTAAAAAATACCCTTTATTATGATTACTTTTTTAAAAAAATGCCTTCCCTCTACCCTTAAAATGCAGTACTGTACTTCTGCATGCATTGACCAGCTGGCCCCTAGTACAGGGATTCCCAACCTTTTAGAACCTGTGAGCAACATTCAGATGTAAAAGAAGTTGGGGAGCAACACTAGCATGAAACATGTTCTGGGGTGCCAAATAAGGGCTGTGATTGGCCATTTAGTAACCCTTACATTGAGACTATGTTTGGCAGTGCACCTATTTTCTATACAACCAAAACCAGGTCTCCAAGCCTGGAATTAAAAAATAAGCCCCTGCTTTGAGGCCACTGGGATCAACATCCAAGTGATTGGAGAGCAACATGTTGCTCATGAGCTACTGGTTGGGGATCACTGCCCTAGTACATACAGTATAGATATACCAAGTGAGTCCCAAACTGAGTAGTCCCAGTTCCAGCAATTTGTAAGGCCCTCTTCTGCCTTCAATCAAAATCCAATTCAAAGATGATCGCTGTATCCTGCAAAGAAGAGATATGGGAAATAGAATATAGTGTAGTATTTCTTTAAATTAAGCATACACCCAGTGTCTTTTGTAAGTGAATAAATCAGTGTACAATATACAGTAATAACATTTACCATTAATAAATAGTGGTCTTGATAACATCAAATCATCCAAAAAACATAGTGGCGAGTGCTTATTTATGGAGGGTTAATTGCTTGCGTACGTCAATAATCTCAGGGTTAGATATGGCCGCCAACCTCCAGTTTAAGTTTACCTTTATGGGCCTAGTATATATGCTTGCATGTTTTCTACTACATTATTAGCAAGTGTGTGCAGCCACAGAGACTCCCTTTGTTGGAAAGTTCAACATTATCTACTGTGGCCAAACGTCTGCTAACGTCTGCCACCCCCACCTCTCTTGTTTTGTTTAGAATCTTTCACTTCGAAGACTGGTGGGATAATGACTAGGACTTTAGTCAGAGGAGATGTGGAGGTACTTTGATAACCAGATAGTAAACTAAGAATACACTAGAGCCAGAGTCAGACATTGGAATTACTCCTGCCATCTGAATATACTCACATCTCAGCAGTCAATAGCAGTTCGGGATTAGGTATGATATTTTCCTGCTTTACACATAAAACGTCTGCAGGTAAATATAGAGGGCACGGCATTTAACTATATTTTATGTGATACATACAGTGGCTAATCTGCATGGCTGAAGCAAAGCTTTAAGCACACAGGAGATTGGATTGCCTGATGGGATCATTTTGAACTTTTTTTTGTTCCAACAAAGGGATTCACTTGCTAATAATATAGTAGAAACCATGCAATACATAACAGGAGTGGGTTGTTCAATGCCTGCAGAAGTAAACTGAGAGGGAACATTATTGTTAACAGTATTAGACAATAGAATTGACTTTTTGAGCATTATCTACTTATGAGAAGGATTGTTGCTAATTTCACTTAGCTTATGATTATACCTCGTATTACTTATATAAATATTACTTATAATACATACTTATAATACATACTGGAGGGGACCCTCTCCCTTGATACCACTGTGGTTTAAAGGGTCTCTAAATCCTGCCACACGGCACTGCTCAACCACTGTTGTTGCTAGACTACAAGTCCCAGCATACTAGAACATGTTATCAAGATGGGACCTGTAGTTCAACAACACGGTTGTATCGTTAAAGCTATATTGTAAAAAAAACATTCCCCAGCTCTCTAGGGCATGTGGCAGCATTAAAATGCAAAATAATCCTCCATTGAGAATCTCAGCTGATCTGTTTAAATCTGACTCTCTGTTCTTTGTTCCTGTAATTGGAGTTGGAAGGTGGAAGCCCAGAGCCCTGGACAAATCTATTCTTTATCCCCATGTTTGATTCCAGTGTAATGTAATGACCCCAAAATGGCACAATAATCTCTGTATGTAAGATAAGAGCAAGCTGGTATAGTGCTGGGAATCAGTATTCTCACTGGTCAATTCTCTTGCATCTGTAAATACGTTTTTAGTCAGTTCAATTCTCATTGGTGAATTGGTTTCCATGTGTAGTTATGTTTTTTTTCTCAACTTCTATAGAGAACTAGGGGTTGCAGGGGGCAGCTTTATAATTGGGTTTAGTGTCCCTTAAATGGATGAACATTATAATGTAATCGTAATAAAGGGCATTCTTCTGTATTTATATTGAGGTTCGACAAGTGTAACTTTAGATAGGGGTAGGTAAATCAATGCGGACAACACTCTTAGGATATCATATAGGGATGCACCGAATCCAGGATTCGGTTCGGGATTCGGCCAGGATTCAGCCTTTTTCAGCAGGATTCGGATTCGGCCGAATCCATCTGCCTGGCCGAACCGAATCCTAATTTGCATATGCAAATTAGGGCCAGGGAGCTAAATCACGTGACTTTTTGGCACAAAACAAGGAAGTAAAAAATGGGAAAACCCAAAAGAAGCCGAATGAGGATAAAGGTTGATATGTAATCATAGGTAAGCCCAACCAGACTATGTGTGTAGAAATGCCCGAAAATTAGCCCTCTAACTTATTTTGGTGTTTCAAGGAAGTAAAAAATGTTTTCCCCTTCCCACCCATAATTTGCATATGCAAATTAGGGTTCGGATTCGGTTCGGTATTCGGCCAAATCTTTCGGGAAGGATTCAGGGGTTCGGCCGAATCCAAAATAGTGGATTTGGTGCATCCCTAATATCATAAGATAATAATATAAGTTACAATGACTAGTTCAAGTAGAAATCACTGTATCACAAATGATGCACAAGAAAAGTCTAACTGATTGCCCACAGTGCTTAGAATTGGGAATTTGCACCATAAAGATATATAGATACAATATTATCTGACAGTGATACGTTATCAGGCCTTCACAGCTTTTAGTGCATAAAACTGATGTAGAGATAAGTCGCTGGTCTTAACAAAAAATTAATCCTTGTTGGTGTAATGGATGCAAAATAGTGTCAATAACATATGTATTTGTGCAGATCAGAAAGCTATTGGGAATGGATCTGAAATGGCTCCACCGTGCTCCAGTAGATATACATTATCCTTTACTTTCATGTAGGCTCCTATTAAGCAGAGCAAAAATCAAGATGTGGTCTCCAGTTACTCAGCATCCAGTCTGCTTATTTTTCTGTCCACTTGTGATCACCCCTTCAATCAGTTATTAAACAGCTATTTTGCCAAAACCTTGGCTATTTCAAGAGAATGGTTTACAGAGATTATGTCTATTGAAATGACTTAAACAACCACAAATAGGCAGTCACTTTCTGATAAAAGGTTATGAAGCTACAAATGGACCTGTGTAGCGGTGATGCATATTTTTTATAAAGACCAGTCCAGGGAACAAGATCGTCACTGGAAATCCAAAGTGGGGAGATGCGCAGGTGAGAATATTCATAAAGAAACCTGGCGGCATCAAATTACTTGGCAAGCAGCCCTTAATAAAGTATATGACTTTGTTCATCAGCATCCCGTTGCAACATATACTTTGGTGAGCCACAGTATGTTTCTGGCAGAACAGACTCAGAATTAGGCACCCTGGTATCTTCATGCTCGCGGACGCTGGGATATGTATTGGACTTTGAGTTCATAGAAGCCATCACTGTTAAGGGAAACTCAAGCATGTGCAAAGAGGAAGCCATTTTTGATAAGGGAAAATCGAGACCCAAAGTTACGCTGTTTATACGCCATTACGGGAATGCTTGTGTTACCAGCACTTGGAGAGAGAAGCGATCTCTTTGTTTATGGAGAATGTTTTATTGATTGTATACCCCTGAAGAAGTCATGATTTTAGTGACGAAAGGCGTTGGGTTTGAATCTACATTATTGTCTAGCAATGAGCTGATGTTGCCTAGGATCCTGTAAGTGCAAATATTTGTAATAAAGTATAATTGTAAAAGGAGATTATACCAGGGAAGCACGCCCTTCTTTTACTTTAATGCATTTCTTGAGTTTCTAATGATGGCTAATAATGTGTTAATACGCATAATACGTTATACTGATGCCAACTGGAATAAAGTCAATCATCATAAGAAACGGTTACTACAAGGTTCACATTTCCATGTTCTTGTTTCTCAGTTTGACTTGGTACTGACTGTCCTGGGACCGTCCTGTTATATCTCCTGCAAAAGCCTGGAATTTGGCTTTAACCTACTTGTATGTCGGAGACTACTGGAAGTAAATGGTCAGACAAAGGAAGCCACACAAACACCATCCAAGTACACCATTGTCATTTTAATCTTGTACTTGATGGCAATCATGGTAGCATGAATCCACCTTCTTTGCAGAACAATGATACTAGTTTTTATAGATGTTTAAATGTTTTAGTAGTCTCAAGACATGCTTTTTCTCACATTACCAAGATTTCATACATAATTTTCCCCATGGAGTTTCCAATCTAGTTCCGATCATATTCACACAACATACTAGGGTTAACTGTCTTTATGTTTTTGGAGTGTGGGGAAAATTGCACCAACCAGATGAGACATGAGGAAAACATACTCCTGACAGACAGAGCCCATTCACAAATCAAATTCAGATCCTGTAACACTTGCCATCGGTTTTGTGCACTAACGCATAAGCGCAGGAGTGCGTCAACTTAGGCGCTGGCGTCAACTTAGGCACCGGCATCAAAACGCCTGCGCGCGACAAATCACCCACTCTGGAACATACGTCGACGCCAAAATACTTAAACTCAATGACCTCTAATTTGGGTGCTCAAATTCCTATTGGTCCCTGATGTATCCGTCTTGCTCCTGATTGGTTCCTAGTCCCTTAAATACCTTCCTCTTACTCCTCCCATTGCCCAAGTTGGCTTCCTACTGTTCCTGCTAAAGCCCTGGTTGTCCGAATTCCTTGTTTGACCCTCTGCCTGTTTTCCTGAAACTTTGCTGCCTGAAACTGACCTCTGCCTGCATTCAACTACACCTTTGCCTGATCCTTTAGTACCTCGCTTCTCTGCCTCCCGAAACGGACCTCTGCCTGAATTTGACCACGTCCTTGCCTGGTCCGTTGGTACTATGCCTGCTAGCTTCCTTTGCTGCCTCCACCGCAGAAAGCCCAGGTCCTCAAAAGGGCGTCGGTGAAGACCGGAACCGTAGAGGAGTTCCAGTTGCCACCTGTCCTCCTTGGACCAGCCATCTTCCTCCGGGATCTGAGTTAACAGATTGTTATAGATCCTCAGCACTACAAGGCAGATGATGGGATCAAATCCTTCTGTGCCACTACTTATTTTAAAATTTAATTGAAAATTTGATTTCAAATACAGGCAATATACCATATTTTTGGCTTGTGAGTATGCGTTTTGGCCAAATGGTGGCAGAAACACATTGTATGTAAAGGGATCTTTTATGCATCTACCAATGGTGGAAGATTTAAAGGAAAAGTACACCTTAAGAAGTGAATTTTGATGCTGTCTTAATATCTAAACATACTGCACTATTTTTTGTTTTTCTTCCCTATTGCCATAGGCACTGATCTATATACAAATTTTGGAGACTTTTTGAATACAGCTGAGAGACTGTGAAGATCGGCAAGAGAAAATTAAAAGACCGATTTTTTTCCTTAAAGATTTAAAATCTTACTGGTTAAATTAAGAAATTTTGGCCTGGAACATAGTATTTGTACCTGGATAGAGAACTGGCTAAAAGATAGACTACAAAGAGTGGTGGTAAATGGAACATTTTCTAATTGGACCAGTGTTGTTAGTGGGGTACCGCAGGGCTCTGTACTGGGTCCCTTGCTTTTCAACTTGTTTATTAAAGGGATCCTGTCATGGGAAAAAAATTTTTTTCAAAATGTATCAGTTAATAGTGCTGTTCCAGAAGAATTCGGCATTGAAATCCATTTCTCAAAAGAGAAATTTCATTTTGAAATCTGACATGGGGCTAGACATATTGTCAATTTCCCAGCTGCCCCAAGTCATGTGACTTGTGCTCTGATAAACTTCAATCACTCTTTACTACTGTACTGCAAGTTGGAGTGATATCACCTCCTCCCTTTCCCCCACCCAGCAGCCTAACAACAGAGCAATGAGAAAGTAACCAGATAACAGCTCCCTAACAAAAGATAACTGTTGCCTGGTAGATCTAAGAACAGCACTCAATAGTAAAACCCATGTCCCACTGTGTACTATTCAGTTACATTGAGAAGGAAAAACAACACCCTGCCAGAAAGCAGTTCCCTCCTAAAGTGCTGGCACAAATCACATGACTGGGGCAGCTGGGAAATTGACAAAATGGCTAGCCCCATGTCAGATTTCAAAACTGAATATAAATTTTTTTTATGAGAAATGTATTTCAGTGCAGATGTCTACTGGAGCAGCACTATTAACTGATGACAGTATCCCTTTAATGACCTGGATGTGGGCATTTAAAGTACGGTTTCTATTTTTGCAGATGATACTAAATTGTGCAGAGCTATAGGTTCCATGCAGGATGCTGCGACTTTGATTTGTCTAAGTTGGGAAACTGGGCAGCAAACTGGAAAATGAGGTTCAATGTTGATAAATGCAAGGTTATGCACTTTGGCAAAAATAATATAAATGCAAGTTATACACTAAATGGCAGTGTGTTGTGAGTTTCCTTAAGTGAGAAGGATCTTGGGGTTTTTATAGATAACAAGTTGTCTAATTCTGGGCAGTGTCATTCTGTAGCTACTAAAGCAAATAAAGTTCTGTCCTGCATAAAAAGGGCATAAACTCAAGGGATGAAAACATAATTGTACCTCTTTATAGATCCCTAGTAAGGCCTCATCTGGAGTATGCAGTGCAGTTTTGGACTCCAGTCCTTAGGAGGGATGTACATGAGCTGGAGAGAGTGCAGAGACTAAGTGCAACTAAACTGGTTAGAGGGATGGAAGAATTCGATCGAATTCTGATCGTACGATTTTTTCGGAGGATCGAAGAAGCCAAATTTGGCTTCTTCGATCATCGAATACCGAATGACCGAATACATTCAAATATATTAGAATGATCGAATATTCGATCATTCGATCATCGAAGGAATCCAAATTTTAAAAGTATTCGAATGCCTACTTTGGCAGATTGTACCTACCGAATACCAATAGAAGCCTATAGGAATCCCGCGTGCTCGAATACCATTCGTAGGATCGAATCGCTCGATCGAGTTGACATGATTACACTTTACAAATACATTAGAGGACATTATAGACAAATATCAGGGGACCTTTTTACCCATAAAGAGGATCACCAGAGGCCACCCCTTCAGACTAGAAGAAAAGGACTTTCATTTAAAGGAACAGAGTAGGTGGTTCTTCACAGTGAGGACAGTGAGGTTGTGGAATGCACTGCCTGGTGATGTTGTGATGCTGATTCTGTTGATGCTTTTAAGAGGGGCCTGGATGACTTTTTTGGACAGACATAATATCAAAGGCTATTTTGATACTAAACTCTACAGTTAGTATAGCTATGGGCATATATGGTTTGTGTGAAAGAGTGGAGGGGTGTGTGTGTGTATGCTGGGTTTTAATTTGGAGGGGTTGAACTTGATGGACTCTGTCTTTTTCAACCCAATTTAACTATGTATCTATGTGACTATGTAACTATAGGCATAAGTCAATGAAGGAGGTGCAAAGTCTCTGGATGTGTCTGTTTGGATATTGCCATGTTTCCTGAGTCATTGTCCACTAATTTACACAAGTTGCAGTTATTGATAGGAAGAGTTCCCAGTCTTGTTCTGTTCATGTACTCTATGATGCAACCCTGTCAGTTCCTGATTTATCACATGCACATTTCACATGTTGTTTTGTGAGATTTGTAAACTAAAACACAACATTGGTTTTTTTTTTTAAATGTAAACACAACCCAAAAAAATATAAATGTAATTCCTAGAAGTTTTCCAGTATAATAAAGATTGTTGTCCACTAATCACAATCTCTGATAATATTTTAATTAAATTATCAATTTGCACCCATTTATAGGATTTTTTTGTGATTTTATTGTATTTTCTATTTTTTAGGCAAATATACAGTCTAAGAACAGTATGCAATGTTAAAGAAAAATATTCACAGGGAAGAAGAATCACATAGTAAATATATACAGAATCATATAAGGACAAAGAGCTTAAAGGAACAATAACACCAAAAAATGTAAGGGGTACAAAGTCATGAAAATATCATGTACTGTTGCCCTGCGCTGGTAAAACTGATGTGTTTGATTCAGGAAACACTACTATAGTTCTATATAAACAAACTGCTGTAGAGCAATGGCGGGAATGGAAAAAAATGGCACAGGTTAACTAATGGATAACAGATAACACCATTATACAGACAGAGCTTATCAGCTATCTGCTGTGTAACTTGAGCTTTTTCTCCTTTGAATGGCTGCCCCCATTGCTACACAGCAGCTTATTTATATAAGCAATAGTAGTGTTTCTTAAGCAAACACAGCAGTTTTACCAGAGCAGGGCAACACTACATTGTATTGTCATTACTTTAAAACACTTTTATTTTTTTGATGTTACTGTTCCTTTAAGTACTATGTGGTAAGAGACATAGTGGGAAGGAAGTCCCTGCCCCATAGAGCTTACAGTCTAAATGGATGGGAGGCTAACATACAGGCACAAATTGGAGATGGAAAAGTGCACAAGGTAATGCATGTTCAGTAGGCACAGGACTAGGCTAATGTTCTAGTGCTCCAAAAGGTAGACTTTAGTTTTTTCTTGAAGAGACTGAGAGAGGGTTCCTTACAGAGGAATTCAGGATTTTTTTTATTGCAAAAAAAAAGTCCCACTCTAATCATTCTATGGCTCCTTTTACTTTATAGAGTTGGAGTTTGCTCAGTGAATAACTTTAAAAAAATCACATAACTATTGACGTATGTCAATATTACAAAGGCTGCCCCAGTTCAATAGGTCATTATTTGTGCCGTCTATTATTTTAGCCAGTTTTACATGGCAGACTGGAAAGAAACAGATGATGAAGGCAATTATTTATAGACTATAATAAACAAAGAAAAGAGATGCTACTAAGAATAGGGTGATCTATAGTGATGGGGGAATCTATGCGAAAAACTTGAGAAACAGCGCCAGATTTGCAAAACACATTGAAGTCAATGGGCATCAAAATAATGTTGATGTGTGACAATTTTGACGCAAATGACAATATTTGTCCAACTGCATTTCAATTAACGGGAGTCCGAATAATTTTGACACGTGACAATTTGATGTGCGTGACTATTCTGATGCACGAATTCATGCCTGGTGAATGTATTCGCCCATCAATAGTGATCTATAATTTAATTCAAAGGTGAACTATCCCTTAAATGCAAAATGCTTCCACTCAGACACACACCATAGAATTGAGAGGGTTGGCATGGCCATTCTTCTATGGGTGTGTCCAACTTCTACGGAATAGTGTAATTTCTTATTAACTGCAAGGACTCTGCACAGATCACCCACACCCACCATAAAGAGATGTTATTTTGGAGTCACAGGGTTCATTTCATTAGGTGCCCTGATATATTACTTGCTCATGATACTCGCAACACATACTCATGCCATTGCAAGATTATAGCTGAATCTAGATATTGATTATCAGTTTGCACATTCATTTGACGATTTGAAAAGACTCATTATTTATTCTCATTGTTTAGCAACTGCTACATAATTACAAGTCAGCATTTTCAATGATAAAGGCATAAACTGCACGAATCTGCATCTCCTTAAAATTCATGCTGCCCAGGACCTGTGCCTTTGTGGCCTTCTAACAAATTGAGTCCTGACCATTAGTGGCCAGAGACCTGGTACAACACCTGCTGGTCAACTACTGAAAGTTTAGCAGAGCCACAAAAATACCAGGTGTCCTTCCTTTTAAAATTTTTTGCAGTTTCAGCTCCACATTTCTGTCTATTGCTTGATTGTTTCAATAAAACGTTCATTCAAAAATTGCACTTAAATATCTGAGTATTTTGTGTTTGAGTATTTTAATTTTTGTGCCTCAACATTCCACACAGTACTGTAGTCCTATGCATATTGGATATCAAACTGTTCAGAAACTTCCTGTCATTCGTTTTTATGAAGTTTTATATTTGCACCTATTGACCTGTGGATAATAATTCCCTGTAAAGTGCAAGCCTGAGGGCAAGTCACAGACATGTCATAAACACGTCTGCAATATTTTGCAGTTGGGAGTAGAAAGACCCATGCACCCATTTGAAATTAACTAAAATGTGCACTTAACAAAAATAATGTTTTTATCAGTCACTCTTCTAGTGGGATTTATATACATAATAGTAGGCATTTTGCTGCGTCAGCTCCATATAGTCAGTCATAAATGTTTATGCGTGCAGGATAATAACATGCAGTAAAACAATAAAACAGATATTTTAAATGTTATAGAAAATGGGATAATATTAGAGTTTTAAGGGGATTTTTCAGAAGTTAAAACAGCTTTTGTAAAGTTTTGCAATTTAGTAGTTTGGAATAAGTTCATGATGCACTGCATCACCAAATACTCAGGTAAATCCTAAACAGAATACAAACCCTTATATACATAAGAAAATTAGCTAGGTTCTGTTTGGCCTGGTACTATGATTCTTCCAGAATTCCAAGCCCAATCCAGAATTAGGTGCGTTCCTAGACAGATTTGCTCATTTTGAATTTGTCCTTTTCTACAAATATTTGGGTTTCAAGGATTAGCTTACTCTTTGGGGCACAAATATTACCAATACAGTATGCTTATTGCTGGAGCAGTGCTATGATAAATTTTACTTTTTTGAGTGAATAGCTGTTTTTTAGCCTTAGTTCAAGTTTGCACCTTCTTTATTTTCGTGAACAAACAAATGCAGGCCTCCCAGCACACTAGGAAAGCCAAAGGGTCACATATATAAAACTAAAACGTTTGTTAAAAAAAAATATAGAAATTGCCATAGGCCCTATGCGTTTCATGTGTTAGCCATGGGCTATGAAATGTGTAGGGCCTCTGGCCTCCCAGCACACTAGGAAAGCCACAGGGCCATAGATATGTAGGGACCCTGAGATTTGGGTGTAGTTTAATCAGGCAGTTCCGCTCTATATTTTGACACCTAAGGGTCCATAAGTAACCCAGGCAGCTATGTCCCTCTTACTGGGTCCAGATCAGTTCAAGGGATTTGGCCACAAGGTGGCACTGTTTAAAAGTATAAAAGGGGTCAGCCCCATGGGTTCAGGGTCTTACTCCTGGGACCGTGCCTCCCAGAGAGGTGTTACAGGACCAGGGCTCTGGTTCTTTGAAAGTTAGATTTAGCCAGTGGTAGTAGTTATTGTGATTGTCACTCTAGGAGTGAAAGGCAGCTCAGGGTAGCTATAGAGCAGCTGTGGCTCCACCAAGGAGAAATAGTGGGGTTAGGACCCTTGGTGTATAAACCACTAGATCAGGGATTACAGTGGGTGAGTTGAGGACCAGTTAGGGTGCCAAGACCCAAGACCACAGGCTGAATACAGTGGGTGAGGTGAGGACCAAGTTGGGTGCCAAGAAACAAGACCCGAGGCTGTGAAATCCAGGACCTAGTGCTATCCACCTGAGAGCAGACATTACCTAGTGGGAGGGCAACTATCCTAAGTGTAAACCAATGCTGTGGGCTATTTGTATTGCATATTTTCTATATCATCCCACTGGAGGGGTTATCAAAGTATCCTACTACTCTGTTCAGTATTAAATCCAAGTTTTCTGCAAAGAACTGTGTCTGACTGAATCGCTTGCTGCACTGAACAACACCAAGTACCGGGAGTTGCAGGGAGTTGCACGGGTACACTGGGGGTCCTGGGCACAACCTAAGCAATTAGCCGGGTCACACACATTCCACAAATCCACAGCTAAAGTGCACTCAAGGGTGTGCTACAGATATAAAACAAAAAACAACTTTTAGTGGAAAAAAAAAGAAAATATAGAAATCGCCATAGGCCCCTACGCATTTTGTGTGTTAGCTCTATGCCAAGTGCTTGCTGAGCATAAAATTTGTAGAGCCTCTGACCTAACAGCAATCTAGGAAAGCCACAGATATAAAATCAAAAACAACTTTTATTGAAAAAATGTAAATATAAATTCCTCAGAGGTCCTACACATTTCATGCTCTGCAAGCATGGCTGAAACACAAAACATATAGGGCCTATGGTGATGTCTATATTAAAACATTTTTCACTAAAAGTTGTGTTTAGTTTTATATCTGTGGCCCTGTGGCTTTCCTAATATGCTGAGAGGTAAGAAGCCCTACACATTTTATCCTCAGCAAGCATTTAGCCCATGGCTAACACACAAAACGCATAGGGCCTATGGCAATTTTTATATTTTAATTTTTTTTTCAATAAAAGTTGTTTTTAGCTTTATATCTTTTTGGCATTCCTAGTGTGCTGGGAGGCCAAAATTTGTTTAAATTTATTTAAATAAAAGTTTTTTTTACTTTTATATCTGTGGATCTATAAATTTCCTAGAGTGCTGGGAAATGTATTTTTTGTTCACAAAATTAATGATTTTCCATTCACAAAATTAACGATTTTCCACTCACTAAGTTGAGGGTCTGGGAACGGAGAACCCGGACCTCTTCTACTCTACCTTTGTGTTGTTTTGCACCTTCTTTATTAACATTTGCTGCAGGTCAGAAAGTTCATCTCAAGGCAAAGAGGGTGCTTTGGTCATTATAGCAGTAAAATGTGCAGGGAAAGCTGTTAATTTAGGAGACATGAGTTATGCAAGATTGAGAGTCCTGCTGCCAATTGAATAAAGGGAGAATACACATCCCAATTGCCCATTCTATAACAAGCAGAAGTTCTGAAGAGGTTTAGTTCATTCAAAACTTTGCTTCTTCGTACGCTTTTACATACATTTCAAGGTTATTTCCAGCACCAGGCAATACATTTTTCATGGCTAGTGATTGGCGAATCTGGGGCCTTTCGCTTCGCAAAATTTTTCACAAATTTCTCGGGAAATTTACGGAAAGACAACGAAAAAGTTATCGAAACGCCGCAGGCATCTCGCTTTGGATGCGGGCATCCGTTTACAGACACCGGCACACATTGCCTGCGTTGAAAAAATGGACGCCAGCGTCCAAAACGAGATGATGCCTAATTTTTGCCAGGCGAATTTTCCAGGTGTTTTGCAAATTTTTTTGCCGGCAGTCATTTAGGTGTTGTACCTTATGATAAAGGCTTTCTACTTAGAGGGAGATATTTATGACAATTCCAATGCAAGTGGGGGTTCTATTGGGTCTTTATTTTAATGGTATTCACCTTGGATATAGTAGCGTATTCATATAAACTATATCACAGCTTCTGATGCAAACATACAGTCTGCGCAGGCTATTAGTGCATTAAAGAGTACAACCCTTTAATTCTGTGATGCTTTTATTGATTGTTTCTGTTATTTCTGCTGCCAAGGCCAGAAGATAAATTGTATATTTAGATACATGTAAAAAAATGAATGAACTTTTGTACTTCTTCCCTGTGCCAGTAAAGGGATGGCGTGACAGTAACTCAATATAACTCACAGATACATTGGGAGAGGCTGAGATGACTACCCTGGCTGTCAAGCTGTGTATTGTATATTTACTAAACCATGCGCTGAATAAATAACATTGTCTGTGGCTAATGGCGTTAGAGAAAATCTTGCGCCCCTCGCGCTTACCTTTACATCGCTGGCGGGGGTCACTTCACTAATGCAGAGGGTGAATTTGTGCTCTCTGTGCTAGAAAAGCCGAATTTTAACAACTGTAAAGTTACATGGGGTTGATTATTGCCCCCCCCCCCGAGTAACTTCTGGGGAGTCCCTGTTTGGAGAAGAGAAAAAAATATTAACAGTAAAGATAGCACAAAATAGAGAAATGTGTAAAAACCTTTTATTGTATAAACATACAACAGTATACACACTATCTACTGTTACCTTATAGCTTATCTGCTTTCCTATATTAGTCCCAAGCTAATGAGTAAGTCCAAAGATAATCAGTATTCCCTGACTTTTATATGTCACCCTGCAGCCTCAGACCTTTATATGGCCACAGAACAACCCCTCAGTGACTTCTAATATCCTTATCATTTATAGTAGGGGTTACATTATCCCTTATAATACATGAGTGATACTCAGAGTGTGGTGTTTATACAAATGGCCTGCAGGTGGGAACCTGCTAATAAAGCATTGTTATACTCTAATCATCCTCGGCTACCAAACACAACACAGAGTTCCCTGTATAACTCAGCCTGCAGCCTTGTGCCTTAAAATTGTCATAGAACAACCCCTCAGTGACTTCTAATATCCTTATCATTTACAGTAGGGGGTA
>CM044443.1:126151336-126212305 GCA_024363595.1 Xenopus borealis | reverse complement strand
GTGGGGGGGCGCTGATTGTACCCCTTGTCTAGGGTGCCAAACTACCTTGGCCCGGCCCTGGGTGAATGTTATTAATATGTGCTGGGCCACACTAGGCTCAACATCTCCCGACAGTAAAAATGTTAGTGAGAAACTGAACAGAAAGTTCTTGCCATTATGTGATGTCAGTTTTGGGCACTGACTGTGCCGGCAGAAGAAAAGGACAAGCAGAGCAGAGGCTGCTTTTTTAGGCATAAAGGGACATTAGCGAGCCAAGCAGAATCAGCAAACACTCAGCAATGGAGACTTTATAACCATTACACAATAAATACTCTATATCTTGCCCAGCGCTCTGTTCTATAATGAATCTGTCCTGCAGAGGAATAGAACAGTTCTGCTCCGACATACATGCACTTGCCCAGCTTAAACAATCTTTGTACCTTCTCCCCCCAGTAGCAGAGACACACCCCGGGCACATCAGTCACTGCTGTGTGATACAGAGACAGATACAGATACAGAGACAGTTACTGAAATCAGTGACTGCAATTTGTCAGGGCGTGGGGTGCTTTTTTTTTTGCTTGATGTCATTGCTTTGGGGTGGGCACTTCATTTAAAAGCCCATATGGAGTTATTCATTCAACACAAGCTCAGTGCAAAACTAGATGGACGAGAGAGGCCATCCCATTCAGGTAAGGAATAAAATATATGCACATTTCTAAATACAGGTATGGGACTTGTTATCCAAAATGCTTGGGACCTTTTTCCTTAATTTGGATCTTCATACCTTAAATCTACTAGAAAATCATCAAATAAACCCAATAGTTTTGCCTCCAATAAGGATTAATTATATCTTAGTTGGGATCAAGTACAAGCTACTGTTTTATTATTACACAGAAAAAGGAAATCATGTTAAACATTTGGATTTTTTTGGATAAAATAAGTCTATGGGAGACAACCTTTACATAATTCAAGTATATAAGCATATATAAAATAGAAAAAACAATAGGATTATTCTGCCGCCAGTATGGATTCATGCAGCTTAGTTACAAGCAAGAACAAAAGAGAAATAAATAAATTGCTAGGAAAGAATTGTTTGCCTAAATAGGACTCCAAGGCAAATGGCTATTCCATATTTCAGAGGTTTCCGGATAATGAGTTTGTATGTATATTTTTTATTTATATAGTGCTGCCTATGTGCACAGCACTGTACTGCAGAACAATAGATTAATAAAACATATGGGGGGAATGTAATTAAATTCGCAAAGAGCAAAAGAATGCGCATGAAAAAGATTAAAAATCCACATCTCGCAACGTAATATTGTTCCTTAAACTGTTATTGCATTGCGAATTTTAATTGCCCATTGCGAATTTTAATTGCGCACTCTTAAGAAGTGCTTGAAGGTGTCATAATCTTTAGGAGCAAACATAACAACTTTTTCAGTAAGAAGTTTTATTAAATTGACTGCGCATTGGCGCAAGCTGTAAAATTCGCAAACTCTCTTCCACTGTCGGAAGTGGTCGCTAAACTGTTTCCGGTTTCGCAAAAGCTATATTAAATTCGCGCAAAGCAAAAATTATTCGCACAGAGGCATAACTTTTCGCATTGCGAATAGTTTTTGCCTTACGGACTTATATTACATTCCCCTACTGGAGGTTTATACAACAAACAAAAAAAGAACTAAATACAAAGTACAGTTTCATTAAAGGGGTTGTTCACCTTTGAGTTAACTTTTAGTATAATGTAGAGAGTGATATTCTGAGACAATTTGCAATTGGCTTTAATTTTTTATTTTTTGTGGTTTTTGAGTTATTTAGCTTTTTATTCGGGCGCTCTCTAGTTTGCAGTGTCAGCAATTTGGTTTCTAGGGTACAAATTCCCCTAGCAACCCTGCATTGATTTGAATAAGAGACTGGAATATGAATAGGAGATGGACTGAATAGAATAATAAGTAATAAAAAGTGGCAGTAACAATACATTTGTAGCCTTACAGAGCATTTGTTTTTAGATGGGGTCAGTGACCCCCATTTGAAAGCTGCAAAGAAACAGAAGAAAATTGCAAATCATTAAAAAACTATGAAAAATAAATAATGAAGACCAACTGAAAAGTTTCTTAGAATTGGCCCTTCTACAATATACTAAAAGTTAACTTTAAGGTGAACCACCCCTTTAACTATTACAAGGAAGGAGGTCGCTGTTCTGTAGTGCTTACAATCTAATGAGGTTTACGGGTAATGCCATCTACTCGGTGCTTTATTGAATGCCTACGTTTGTGATAAAGGCTTCTACCGGCTCTTCTCTTCTTGTACAAGCAATGATGCACTTTTCTTTCACCTTCTGCAGTCAGAGAAATCCACTGAGTATCGAGTAGAGAAGAGCAAAGGGTAACCCGCAGCAGGCGAGGTTTTATTGAGAATGAACTGGGTTGTACGCTTTATAAAACCACTACTGTACATATATTTCAAAGGCAGTAGTTTGAGATGCTTGGAAAGTTGCTTGGAAATATGTAGGAAACATTTTTTCGGACAGGGAAAAAACATTTTCCATATTTAGTGTCGGCTTGCTAGTATTGTGGGTTTATAGGCAGGTAAGTGGGATATAGGCATCCCGTCATGCCACCTATCTAACATGTCATTCATATTCGCAAGCCAGGGTGCTCTAATGGGTGCAGGTTTCCCAGCAGCCCTCTAATGAAAGCAGGAATTAAGTCCCAGGCTCTCTTGCACCCAACAACAGAACGAGGTGCAGAATACAACTCCCGCCTCAAACAAAAGTGCTATGTGTGTGGTCACTAAGTGGTGCCATAACAGAGGTCTGGACTGGGAGTCAAAATAGGTCCTTACATTTCAGGTGCACAGAGGTCCAAATAGCACCACACCAGCCCAATAAACAGTGACTTTCTATGGCATCTTCCAGCAGTCCCTCTGGCATTAGCCAGAACCCACAGATTGCAGGTCCTCTTCCAACAATTGACATGACAAAATGCTTGGATATCCAGTCAGTTTTTTCCCATACTTCTGTTTCTCTTTCTGAACTGATTGTTATGTATGCTACAATACAATAATGCATACACAGTAAATACATTGCTATCACAGGACCCATTTCATCCATAGATTTGTATACTGTAGCATAGTAGAGATCTAGACAACAATACATTTACTAGCAGAAGTAGTACATATAAACAGACTAAGAAAAAAAAACTATTATAAGCATAAAACATGAATACTGCTATGGAGGCTATTTAGGTTCTATTACCCAGAAAGCTCTAAAGTACAGGATTGTTATTTTCCATATAATCTTATGCACTATGAATTATGTACAATCAACTTGAGGGTAACTAAGCTGCATAAATCCAATATGCTGAAATAGTTTTAATCGCTTTAAGGTGATCCAAATTAAAGAAAGACCCCCTTTACCTTTTACCAGTCTAACAGCAGCATTAATTGACAGTCAGTGTTTGTCTCTGTAAGTAGTATAGAGTCAGCTGGAAAATTCCAATCTTATTCAATTGTAGGTGCACGTACCATCAGTGGTCCATCTTCCACCAGGGTTAGTCAGCCGAAAAAGTTTACCGTACAGCACCAATTGGTTAAAATATGACTTTATTCAAACTTCATGTTTGTCTCTACTCTAAAACTTGTTATTTCATGGCAGGCACTCGGTCGGACATTGTACTTACTTCCTAATTAAAGATGGCCAACATATTAAAAGAAAAACAGTTTTGGATTGGGCTTGTGCGCAGGATATTAACATTCGGCTTTGCCTGTTTGGTGTTGACTGGTGTAACTTGGGCCTTTGCCGACAGCATTCCTTTAGTCACAGATGAGTTTCGTATCTTGGCCTTTGGCATTTATGGCGCATTTCTTGCTGTTCATATCGTGGTTCAGAGCTTGTTTGCCTTTTTGGAACATAGGAAGATGAAGAGAAGTGATAATATCTGCACTTACACCAAAACGGTGGCCCTAACCATATCGGCCTATCAGGAAGACACAGAGTATTTACGAGAATGTCTGGTGTCTGTCAAAAATATTCACTATCCACCTGACAAGTTAAAGGTTATCATGGTCATTGATGGCAACAGTCCTGATGACCAATACATGATGGACATGTTTACAGAAGTGTTTGCAGATGAGGATGTAGGAACAATCTGCTGGGAGAACAATTATCATTCTTGGAAACCAGAAAATGCAGCAAAGAGCCCTGATGCTGACCAACAGGTTGAAAACGATACCCTAACCAGAAATAACCAGGAACAGTCTGATGATTTGCCAGAGACCACTATCCATGCAAACCATGAAATCGAGGTTGAAGATCCCATGCTTAGTGAGGTTGAGCATCTGATCAAATCCAAACGATGCGTGTGCATTATGCAGAAATGGGGTGGAAAGAGAGAAGTCATGTACACAGCTTTCAAAGCCCTCGGGGAGTCAGTGGATTATGTTCAGGTATGTATTGGTCAATAACCTGGCTCTTTTTGTGCGGCAAAACATATTTTCATGGCCCTTGTGAAAAACCAGAGAGCCTTCCACCCAAGGAAAGACCCTTATGGTCTGAAAAATGTAGTGATTTAATAAATCAGCACTGAATTTCATTGAAAGGATCATAAGTTTCTTCTCACCACATATGTCATATTACAGATGTGGAGGTGGCTACTCCATTAAATGTTAAAGAACCTGATAAAATGTGCGTGACTAATGGAGGGACAGTTCAATAACATTGACTCATATTGTTTTCATGACCCTTTCCCAAATTTTCAGATATCTATCAGTCAAGATCTGATCTTACGGTCACCTGTCTACACGGGCAGTTCTTCTGAGAGGGCCTTTATCTTTAAATGCCTGGTTGATAACTAAACAATAACCTAAACAAGCCAAGCCAATTAATCACACATACTGTACATTTGTTTGACCAGTTCAGCTGAACAATACACTTTATAGATGATCATAAATGATCTGGTTGTTCAGTATGAAAATGATGGAGAATGTGAGCTCATTCGTTAGTCAACCTTAAATAAGTAGCTGCTGACATTATTCTCTTATAAGAACATACAGTTTGATGAAAATAAATGAATAAGTGAGTTTTTGGCCACAACTGTCAGGCTCTATTTCTCAATCAATAACTGCAACTTATAAATAATGTGTCTGGCCAGCATCAGTTCCTTAGTCGGGTTCATTTTAATTGACTATATTTCATACACTCTGTATTTGTTCTATGAAAAGTCATATCCTGTTTCCATAGGTTTGTGACTCGGACACAAAGCTTGAGCCACTGGCGACACTTGAACTAGTTAAAGTGCTAGAATCAAATGATCGGTATGGAGCAGTGGGAGGTGATGTGAGGATCTTGAATCTGAATGATTCCTACATCAGTTTTATGAGCAGCCTTCGATACTGGATCGCTTTTAATATAGAGAGAGCTTGTCAGTCCTACTTCGACTGTGTTTCCTGTATCAGTGGACCACTTGGTAAGTCAGATTTACCTTTTCATAATGTTCTTCCATTAAACCTGTATCTGCTGCCAGTTTTCTAACACATGAAATGCAGAATGGGTGTAAAAAAAACAAACTTCTGGTCTTTCAAGGCTGTATGACCTCATGCAACCTCCTTGTCCAAAAATCATGTCAACAGGATGACCACATACACATCCAAACAGTTTTACTAATATTGTATTTTGGAATCTGTTCGATTTTTTTTCTTCTTTTAGTCTGCCCATGCAATCAAATGTTGGGCCAGTTTAGTTGAAAATGGAGCAAACATCATGTTAACAAGTTGAAGGCCTAACTTGAGTTTTATCCACACAATCGCACCCACAATAAAAAAAAAATTGCAGATGTAGAAGCAGCTACCTCTAGTTACTTGTATGTTTCTATAGCTAGAAGTGAATACTTGAGATATGTTCTCTACATGTGATAATTGATACAGGCTCTGATTTTTATTTAACTTCCCTTTAGGTCTTTATCGCAATGACCTTCTCCAAACATTCCTTGAGTCATGGTACAATCAAAAATTTTTGGGGACTCACTGCACTTTTGGAGATGACCGTCACCTAACTAATCGAATGTTAAGCATTGGTTATGCAACTAAGTAAGTATCACTAACATTATACTATATATAAATCTATCTATATGTATAGCAAAAGGAACCCAATGAATAATCCAAAAATTCTGCTCTAGAAATTATTTTAGTTGACTAGAGTACAGGTCACTCAACTTTACTTAGTTGGTGTCCTCCATTGAGGCTCCAGCCTTGCACATCCTTATTATGCCCATAACCTGCAAGTGCAAAGAATTGCACCAGTGGACAAATTATGGAGGGGGGACAAGCTGCCAAAAATAAGCTGTATTTTGTTCTTTACTTTCATTATTATAAATGAGTCCAATGTATTTGCAACAGAAACCAAGTAAACCATGTTCTTTATTCTTTAGGTACACTGCACGGTCAAAATGCTTTTCAGAAACGCCTGCACAGTTCTTGCGCTGGTTAAATCAACAGACCCGATGGACAAAATCTTACTTCCGAGAATGGCTCTACAATTCCTTGTGGTGGCACAAGCACCACCTCTGGATGACCTATGAGTCAGTAATCGCAGGCATTTTCCCATTTTTTGTCACAGCCACTGTGGTGAGGCTGTTCTTCAGCTGTCATCTGTGGGACATAGTGTGGGTTCTGATCTGTGTCCAGCTCATTGCTACCGTCAAAGCTCTTTATGCCTGCCTGCTAAGGGGCAACCCAATTATGATATTTATGTCTCTTTATGCAATATTGTACATGGGTGGGCTCCTACCCTCAAAGTATTTTGCCCTAATTACCATGAACAAGAGCAGCTGGGGCACCTCAGGAAGGAAGAAAATTGTGGGAAATTACATCCCCCTCCTTCCGTTATCTATTTGGGGAGGTATACTCTTAGCAGGGATTCTTTACACTATCGTTATGATGTCACTATGCACTTCCTGTAGACTTATCGAGGCAGAGAAAACTTACCTGATCTTTGGCTCGGCTTTCTACCTCGGCTACTGGGCATTGATGTTCCTCCTCTATTGGTTGTGGGTCAAACGCACCTGTAGGAGGAGGACTGCTGATTATGACCTTAAGGGATGTTCATAAACTTGAAAATCCTCTGCACTGGTAGTTTTCAGGACTGTTGAAAAAAAAAAACCCAGGCCCAAATGTTCTTCTTATCTTGTACCATCTTTGTTCACAGGGCAATTAAACGGTGTGAGAAACTGCCATGTTAGAATAGGAAATAGAGGTTGCATAGTGAGGAGCATAAGCAAAACTTGTGTACAGCTTGTAAACCCTGGTGGTTTAGGCCAATGGCATACTGTAATAGTGACTGCACAACGCTCTAGTAGATGACTGCAGAAATGAAAGTCCCCAGAAATGCTCAAGTCTGCAGTTATAAATTGTGTCCATTTGGGATCACAGGTGATTTTAGTAGAGCCCATTGGAGTTAAAAACACCCACAGCCTTGTTGTCAGGGCTGGTTTTAGGGTGGGACCCTGGGCCTCTTTTCACAATATGGGGCCTCTATGGGAGAAAAATATAATAAAGCCAAGGGGGACTGGTTCTGTTTTATTAACAAAAGTTATTTATTGTACAGGTATAGGAACCATTATACGGAAACCCGTTATCCAGAATGCTCCAAATTACGGAAAGGCTCCTATAGACTACATTTTGCCCAAATATTGCAAATGTTTCAAAATGATTTCCTTTTTCTCTGTAATAATAAAACAGTATCTTGTACTTGATCCCAACTAATATAATAATCCTTATTGGAGGCAAACCCAGTCTATTGGGTTTATTTAATGTTTACATGATTTTCTAGTAGACTTAGGGGCAGATTTACTAAATTCATGTGAAGGATTCGAATTTCGATCGAATTCCAAAACTACAAATTTTTCGAATTTTCAATTTTTTTTGGGCATTTCGACCATCGAATTCGCAAAATTTGATCTTATGGAATGATTCGAATAGATAGAATAAAAATCTATTCGATCATTCGAAATCTATTCGATCATTCGAAGTACTTGCCCTTTAAATTGTTATTCGATGGCCAAATTCGCCAGATCAAACCTACCGAGTTGCTATATATGGGAAGCTCCCATAGGCTTTTTCTAAGTTTTTTTTAGCAATCATTCGATCGATAAAATCTTTTTTCATGAAATCGGAGGATTTTTACAGTTTTTTCATAAAATTGTAGGATTCATACAATTTGATCGAGAAATCGAATAGCGAGGGTCGAATAAGAGTCGAATTCGAGGGTTAATTAACCCGTGAATTCGACCCTTAGTAAATCTGCCCCTTAATGATCCAAATTACGAAAAATATCCATTATTAAGAAAACCCCAGGTCCCAAGCATTCTGGGTAACAGGTCCCATACCTGTAAATTCATTTGTAATGTTCATCCAATGGCACTAGCCGCCAGAAATCATGCTGGCATCACTTTCCAGCAAAGGGGTCCCCATTTTTATGGATAGGTAACGAATGAATGCTGCTAGAGCACTTTTTTTTTTAAAAAACTACTGCACTTAGATTCACACTGAAATGACCATGCTCCCCGTACTGTCTGAAGTAAGTGGATGAACTTGTAAAAGCGACATTTACAGTGTTTTTTTTTGTTATTTATTCAAGACTCGTGAGTACGTGTTCAAAGTTGCACTAGTGCAAAGAAACTTTGCCTGAAATATGTTGTATTAATATTTTACAATTGGTTTATTATTATTATTAATATTGTGTGTACAGAAATAAATTATGAATGCATTTTTAGCAAGACTGGAGGTTCGTTATAAAAAATATGTGTGTGTCAATGATACGGATTCCACACCTTCATCTAAATGTTGCAATACCAATGCACATGTTCTCATTATTGCCCCATGGTCCAAAATAATCAGATACAACTCAGTCACTAATAGCATTGATACACAAGGGTCCTATCAAAACATTGTCTTCAATATGTCCCATGATGGCTCACAGTTCTCCTATCTGCAGATTACAGCACATACATACATCACATTGTCCAAAGCATCCTCACAATTGTATGAAATTCTATATGTTGTATCATACGAGCCACAGTATCCAGAAAAGTGCACTACATAAGCCACAGTGCCCAAGTTTCCCCAATAGTGGCCAAATCTTTAGACTCCATTTTATCCAAATAATCCAATTTTTTTTTTTAATTATTTCCTAATTCACTGTAATAATAAAACAGTAGCTTGTACTTGATCCCAACTAAGAGACAATTAATAATTATTGGAAGCAAAACCAGCCTATTGGGTTTATTTAATGTTTACATGATTTTCTAGCAGACTTAAGGTATAGAAATCCAAATTATGGAAAGATCCACAATCAGGAAAACCCCAGGTCCTGTGCATTTTCGATAGCAGGTCCCATACCTGTACATCCCTAAATGTAGACATTTTAACAAAACATCTAAGAATGTTGGGATTATAAAGTTCAGGTAAAAAAAATAGATAATGTTCTAAGCAACTGTTTAATTGACCTTCATTTTGCATTTTTTTTTGTAGTTTTTTTAATTATTTGCCTTCTTGTTCTGACACTTTACATCTTTTCAAATGGGGATCACTGACCCCATCTTAAAAACATATGCTCTAAAAAAAATAATCTGTAATTTATAGCTTTGTTATCTGTGAGGGTATACCTCAGAGAAGAAGCTAATCATAGCAAGTCAATGTGAGAATGGCCAAACACGGCATCATATAGAAATAATTAGTCACACATCAAAAAGTAGAACAAATGTTATAATTTCCAATTTATTATAAATATGATCAATACCTGCGCTATATGAATTTGTATTACCTAGTCAGAGACATTCTGATACATGGCAAGACATTGTTTTGGAATGGAGTGGAATTCATTCCCACCCTAAGTCCTAAAGACACTACAATCTGGTGTCTTATTTTAGAGAAATATGCCAAATTACCACTCCTTCATAGAGGCAAGACTGCTCACGCTAACTACCCGGTCCATTTCACACTTTCAAAGCTTGTTATAGCATGTAATGAAACCCTCATTCATGGGGTCCTTCTCCCTGACCTCCATTAAGGTGCTCTCCATATTTTAGGGTGCAGCCTTCTCATTTACTGAGGCCTCTGGGTGGGTGCTCTGATATACTTCAATCACTCTTTACTGCTGTACTGCAAGTTGGAGTGATATCACCCCCTCCCTTTCCCCCCAGCAGCCTAACAACAGAACAATGGGAAGGTAAACAGATTACAGCTCCCTAAAGCTGGCCATAGACGTCAAGATTTTTGAAAGATCCAATAGTTATCGTGAGACCACGATTGTCTCAAAACGATCGTTTAAATGCCTGATGTATCCATCAACTAAAAAGACCATTTCAGGCGATATTGCAGCAAAACTGAAGGATCGCAGCCTGCTTGGCCCTGCAAAATAGGTAGATTGCGTGGGGACCGATAAAGATTTTCTAACCTGGCCAATCAATCTTCAGACTGATGTCAGACAAAAAATCAAAAGCTGTACGATCGTTTGTATCCCACTAACCGCACGATAATTTGACAGATTGGTCGGACTTCCCTAACATCGGTCGTTCAGCAGGGAAAGATTGTTGCGTCTATGGGGAGCTTAACACAAGATAACAGCTGCCTGGTAGATCTAAGAACATCACTCAATAGTAAAACCCATGTCCCACTGCGTTCCATTCAGTTACATTGAGAAGGAAAAACAACAGCCTGCCAGAAAGCAGTTCCATCCTAAAGTGCTGGCACAAGTCACATGACCAGGGGCAGCTGGGAAATTGACAAAATGGCTAGCCCCATGTTAGATTTCAAAACTGAATATAAAAAAATCTGTTTGTTCTTTTGAGAAATGGATTTCAGTGCAGAAGCCTACTGGAGCAGCACTATTAACTGATGCATTTTGTTTTTAAAAAAAAAACATGTTTTCCCATGACAGGATCCCTTTAAATAAACAAATGCAAGTTCTAGTTTGCTGAGTTTTCGAGTTTTTTCAATAAAAAAAAATTTGAAAAAAGGGGAAGCTGCTATGTTCTTCCTCTTTGGATGGATGGATGGATGGATACTGCTGTAGAAGCTGAGGCAGGAGGACTCCGTATAGAACAGTGGTTCTCAACCTGGGGGTCGAACAACCCTTTCACAGGGGTCACTTAAGGGGTTCCAGGAGCAGGTTCATCTCTCTCCGCACTAGCCCTGGGCCAAGGTTGTAGCTCTCCGGGTGTTGGGAGTTGTAGTTCAGTAACCTGTGTAAGGAAGCCAGTTGCACTACAACTTTCTATATCCCAGTAGTAGGGACTTCCATACAACTCTCCCTGCCCATTTAAAATTTGTAAAATGAACGTGGTAATTGGGGTGTGGCAAAAAAAGGTTGAGAACCACTGGTATAGAAGAAGCCAGGACCCTAAGGTATAGAGAACATGTGAATGAGGGCTTGTAGTGAGTGAAAGGACTGCAACATATTAGAAGACAGTGTAGCTAAAAGGAGTCCTGTGCTCAGCTGAGGACACAAGGACAGAGAGGGGTAAGTTCCAAGATGACTTGGCTTGGGGTAGGGTATATTTCATGAAGATTCACCAGTAACTATCTGGTATGCCGGGGTTGCCATTTTCGGTGTGATATACCTCCAATACATGAAACGAGAGCAAATAAGCTTTCTGTGTGTGGGATATATGAAAGCCATATACTAATAAAAAAAACTAAGGCTCTCATCTGTCTACGTTATCTGCTGGAAAGAAAAAACATTCCAGGCAATAACTCTATTTAGGAAAATCCCTACTATAGAAATATAGTAAATATTTCAACAAATTCCTCCACATATACATGTACTCCTCCCTGTTACCATGTTTCTTAAGTACATAGGTCAGCTTTTGGCCCAGGGTAGGGTGTTTTCTATGAACAGTTTAGAATGGGCTGGTCCTAAATCACTTGCCTGATCATTTCCCTCCCAGACATGATATCACGCGCAGGATGGGTCAAACCATTGGGTGGGTCACTCTATAAAGTTCAAGGACCGGCATTTGGTACCATCTTGGTCATGCTCCAGGCTTACTCACCCACATTCACTTTAATGATCTATTATTATCCTATGGGAGGGTACTGGAAGCATGACACATCTACATATGTCTATATCTACATCTTAATCCAAATGTGACAATTGTATCTACTGTTCTTGGTGTAGATTACAAAAGAATATATACATAAAAGCAGTATATTTTTTTTTTTATACAGAATTAATGGTTCACACAGCTATTAAAATACTAATGGCTGAAATGCATGATCCATGAGTATTCCTTTCTTAAGTGCTGAATAAGAAGCAGAGGGAGCTGGCTGGTTTATATGATTGGAAAATATAGCAGTTGGGGCTTTGGCAGCGATTCACTGCAGCTAGAGCACTGGTCTTCACTAGCAAAGGAATAGTTTGTGTGTAAGGAAAAGGCTTTAAAGGGATACTGTCATGGGAAGACATGTTTTTTTTTTTTTAACGCATTAGTTAATAGTGCTGCTCCAGTAGACTTCTGCACTGAAATCCATTTCTCAAAAGAGCAAACAGATTTTTTTATATTCAGTTTTGAAATCTGACATGGGGCTAGACATTTTGTCAATTTCCCAGCTGCCCTGGTCATGTGACTTGTGTCAGCACATTAGGAGGGAACTGCTTTCTGGCAGGCTGTTGTTTTTCCTTCTCAATGTAACTGAATAGTACGCAGTGGGACATGGGTTTTACTATTGAGTGCTGTTCTTAGATCTATCAGGCAGCTGTTATCTTGTGTTAGGGATCTGTTATCTGGTTACCTTCCAATTGTTCTTTTGTTAGGCTGCTGGATGGGGGAAAGAGAGGGGGTGATATCACTCCAACTTGCAGTACAGCAGTAAATAATGATTGAAGTTTATCAGAGCACATGACTTGGGGCAGCTGGGAAATTGACAAAATGTCTAGCCCCATGTCAGATTTCAAAATGAAATATAAAAAAATCTGTTTGCTCTTTTGAGAAATTGATTTCAATGCAGAATTCTTCTGGAAAAGCACTATTAACTAATGCATTTAAAAAAAAAATTTTTTTCCCATTACAGGATCTCTTTAAAGGGAGAGCGCGGGGACAAATCACAATGCTGAGAGGTGGCTCAAACTCACTCCACTGAGGTATAGGGGCAGATTCACTAAAGCGCGAAGCGTCTAACGCAAGCGCTAATTCGCAAGCGTGATGTCATTTAGCAAATTCACTAACACGGACTCTGGCGAATTTTCTCTAGCGAAGTAGATAGACTAGCGCAACTTCGCACCCTTACACCAGGCGAAGTTGCGCACTGACGAAGGATCGTAACTTCGCAAATTCACTAAGATGAACATTTTCCTCAACGTTAGCACTTACGCTAGATGTTACTTCATCTGGTCAGAGCAGGCGAAGTTCAACGTTGGCGTATTTTAGCATAGGAGGGTGATAGTCTGAAAAAGATCGATAATTTTTTTGGGGGGTTACCCTCCTTCCCCCCTACATTTCCTAACATATGGCAACACAACTATACAGGGGGCACATGTTTAGGGCAATAGGACAACTTTATTTTATTTATTAAAGGTTTCCTGGGCTTGTGTAGTGGAATGTAGTGGCTGTAACATTTACTTCTATTATAACTTAAAGTTCCCGCCGTATGCAAATTAGGCTTCGCTAGCGTAACAGTGCTCTGCCTAGCGAAGTAACACTAGCACAAGCTACCGTTCACCGACCTGAGTGTAAATTCACACTCTAGTGGATTTGCGTAGCGCTGGCGAAAATTCGCCTGGTGAAGTGCGGTGAACGCTAGCGAAGCCTACGCTGGCGAATTTTTGGATCTTAGTGTATCTGCCCCTTTCTCTTGGATACGGCTGGTTCCCCTATCTTTGTCTTCCACAGATCAAATTTTTTTCCTGTTTTTATTTATATTTAACACATTGCAAATTATATTCTTGTGGTACATTTTCAGTTGTTTCAACAACAATATACATTGAGGATATTAATTATTTAGCTCAAAGTCAAGTGTGAGATCCAATGAAGAGTTTTGTGGATAGGTTGTTGACACTTTTTTGATTTGATGGCCCCTGGGAGGTGCATGTTCCAGCCTTTCTTATTCCTGTTGCCAGTAATCAATTTATTGGGATGACTCCATGATAAGTGGGTTTTCCATTAAATATTCTACGTTCTATGTTATACCATGTAGTTTGTCTGAATTTGTAGACTGATAAATGCCTGAAATGTTGTGGGAGTGATAGTATATACAGTATGTTAACCAGGTTATAAAGAATTTTGTTGTGTTTTTTTATAGTGGCTTCCAGACAGTCCATGTCAAATAAATTATGTCATTTTTGTTTGACTAATGGTATGGATAGAGGTTCAGGGCATGGCCATTGTTGTAAGATCATCTTCCAATCAAGTCTTTTTCTGACTTTGTTAGTAGGGTATATGTTGTGGTACAGGTACTGGATCCCTTATCCTGAAACCCGTTATACAGCAAGCACTTAAATTACGGAATGGCCGTCTCCCCCTAGACTCCATTATAATGAAATAATCCAAATTTTTAAAAATGATCTCCTTTTTCTGTGTAATAATAAAACCATAGCTTGAACTTGATCCCAACTAAGATATAATTAATCCTTATTGGAAGCAAAACCAGCCTATTGGGTTTATTTAATGTTTATAATGTTTTCTAGTAGATTTAAAGGGCAAGGAAAGTGTAAAATAGAATAATTAGAATGCTGTACTTTGTATACTAAACATAAACATGAACTTACTGCACCACAAGCCTAATCAAACAAATGATTTATGCTTTCAAAGTTGGCCACAGGGGGCTGTCATCTTGTAACTTTGTTATACATCTTTACAAGACTAGACTACATACACATGCTCAGTGTGGTCTGGGCTTCTTAGGGATTGTCATAAATGATCAAAAAACAAAGCTGTTTGAGTTCTGCATGGCTGGTAAGTAAGGCGGGAGCTCCCCCTGCTGTTCATAAGTATGACTGTTTCCCTGCCAGAAGTTAGGGACCGTCTGACAATTCCTATCCACAGCACTAAATGAAGGGAGAATTTCACTGCATACAGTCAGGTTTCTTATAAAAACGGTACACATTTTTTAATTAAAGTATATTGTAGATAGCTTTCTTTTTCATTAAAGAAAGTAAAAATGGGATTTTATTTCTTTGTCTTTCCTTGCCATTTAAGGTATGAAGATCCAAAGTAGGGAAAGATCCGTTATCCAGCAAACCCCAGGTCCCGAGCATTCTGGATAATAGGTCCCATACCTATATTGCTAAATAATGCCCATTCTAGTTGCTTTTGGAAAGATTTCCCAGCCATTTGTTTGCCATATGAGGTTACTTCTTGCCAAAAAGGTTGCAATACTGAACATAACCAGAGGTTATGTATTTAATTGGCTTTAGGAGAGCAGCATCTCAGACATTTGTCTGAAGAGAGATTACCCATTTTATACTGTCTGAGTGGAGTAAGATATGAGTTATGGAGAATTTGGAGGGTCATCTCTTGCTGGCAGTAGTTTCATGATATGCATACGCTAGTTTTTGATCTAGCAAGGGTCCTAATAGTTGTGTTAAGTCTTGTAGTTGGATCAGTTGTGATGTAGGTGGATTGGAAGTTTCAAGTTCTGATTCCATTGGATCAGAGTCCTGTTTTCAGAGACTCCTTCTTATTGTTGAATCTTGACCTTTTCTCTGGCTGGCCATTCCTAGGAAGAGTCACCACTGTTCTAGCTTTTCCTCATATGGAGATAACGGTGCTCACTATGGTTCTATGGAGTCTTGCAGCCTTAGAGATAACTTTGTGTTGCTTGTGTCATATATTTGTAACATTTATCTAGATATACAGCACTAATTATTTATAGTCCAAGTGATACAAGTAAAAAGTAAATTCCCTAACCTCTCTGACATATAATATTAACATAGTCTGCACTTTGACACTATTTCTAGAATGTAGCATATTTATTTAAAGGACCAGTAATGCCATAAAGTATACTATATTTTTACTTTACAAGGCATATATGTTCATTATGTGTTCATACACACACATATATATGTATGTATATATATATATAATGCTGTAAGGATCAGCACTCACTTGTTCAGGTGAATAAGTGTATTTTTATTTAACACATTTTTATTTAACACACATATTAGTCCGACGTCTCGGTCCCGCCTGGGAACCTTTCTCAAGGATGGTTGAGAAAGGTTCCCAGGCGGGACTGAAACGTCAGACTAATATGTGTGTTAAATAAAAATAAACTTATTCACCTGAACAAGTGAGTGCTGATCCTTACAACATTATTTACACTGGATTTGATCGAGCACCACCTGAATTGATGTTGATTGGAAAATACATGCATATATATAAATACATATATATATATATATATGCTTTTTCATAGAAAATTATTTCCTTTTTCTCTGTATCACAATGATCCGAACTAAGACATAATTCATCCTTATTGGAAGCAAAGCCAGTCTGTTAGGTTTATTTAATGTTTACATGATTTTCTAGTAGACTCAAGGTATAAAGAGCCAAATTACTGAAAGATCCATTATTCTGGACAACAGGTCCCATTTTGTCTTATCCCATGAGTGTAGTTCAAAATGTATTCTTTTGCTGCCCTCTAGTGACAAACTTCTGTAACTGAATTTTATCATTCACATTCAGCATACAGTAATTTAGAAGTACTGTAAATCAGAAAAGTAGGAAAAGATGGTAAAAACTGAAAACCTGCATTCAAATTAAAAGCTAGTTTACCGAATTCCAGAATTCCACCAGCGCCAGGGACAACTTTAATTGTAGTAGGGCCTGTGGAAAGCAAATGATAAAAAGCCATGTTATTTATGTAAATAGGATGAGCCAACCTGAGGCATCCCATTAGGCACAAGTTGGCCCATCCTTTAAAATGCGTTAGACTACGAGGTCAATAAAATGGTCGTCTAACAGTCAGAAGCCCAATATGCATAAGTGTATCCAAATATAGGGAATGTAAAGACCAATACAATTTGTGTTGGCTAAAATATAACTGTACATGTGTATAACCCACAGAGAGTCATATGTGGCATAGCTGAAGCTGGGTGTGCACCACATGCAACATGGGAAAGGTTAATCTCTGCAACATAATTATAATAACGCTCAACTTGTTCAAAATATTCATATTGCAAAAGTTTAGCATAGAAGGAACATTTTTACTGTATGTGGCCTAATTATAAAATTATTAAAAGGGAAAACTTTAATTTTTAGAAGGCAAAAAAATATATTTATTATAAAATAAGATTTATTATACCCCAACTCCAAAAATACTCATAAGATAGCTCTGTTTAGCTGCATGAGCAGGTGCTGCCAGACTAATGACCGTTGAGCAACTACTTAATCAGTGATCCCCAACCAGTAGCTCGCAAGCAACATGTTGCTCACCAACCCCTTGGATGTTGCTCCCAGTGGCATCAACACAGGTGCTTATTTATTAATTCCTGGCTTAGAGGCAAGTTTTGGTTGTATAAAAACCAGGTGTACTGCCAAACAGAGCCTACTGTAGGCTACCAGTCCATATAGGAGCTACCACACAGTCAATCACAGCCCTTATTTGACATCCCTGTGGACCTTTTCATGCTTGTGTTGCTCCCCAACTCCTTTTTACATTTAAATGTGGCTAACAAGTAAAAAAAGGTTGGGGACCCCTGGGTTAAATATTATCCATAGACTCTAATGAAAAGTGGCCAGCTATTGACAAAAACATGCAATGCTTGACTACCTTTTCCAAGCAATATTTGTTAACAGCAATACTTGTCTGACATGTTCCTTTGTTTTATTCCACATAAACAATTCACACTCTTCAGTAATGACTCTTACCTGCTTTGATTTATGCTGAGACTATTATCTTGGTCAATGACCCAATGTTTCACCTCATAGTCTGAGGCATGTTTTTCTACAGAATCATAGGGACCCATTTATTAAACCTCAAGTTCTGGTGGAATTTTTAAAGGGGAAAACTCAAGATTTTAGAGGAAAAAAAACCTTGAATTTTTAGAGATGTAATACAACCCAAAGCTACTAAAAGCTGAATCCAAAACTACTCCATCTCAACCCTTCTCCTGTAGAAGTCAAAGGCAGATGTCCCTGATGTTTTTTGACATTGTGATTTGTGCTGGTTTTCATCTGATAATCAGATACATTTGAGTTGTTGTGGCAGCAATTCGATAAAGTTGAACAGGACCTTGTGGTTTCCAATCAAAAAGTTATTTAAACATTAAATAAACCCAATAGGATTGTTTTCCCTTCAATAAAGATTAATTATATCTTAGTTAGGGTCATGTACAATGTACTGTTTTAATATTAGATGAGGAGGAAATAATTATTAACCATGTGAATTATTTGATAAAATTAGAGTCAATGGGAAATGGCCTTGCTGTAATTCTGAACTTTGGGGATAAAGGCTTCCAGACCTGTATTCAGATTGAGAATTTGAGTTAAAATGCCTCCCATGATGATGCATGCTCCAGTTACTGACCCTGAAAAAGTGCCATCTGAATATGCAGTGAATAGTATGAATGGGAGGTATGAGAGTAGTGGAAGTGTGAGGATGGAGGAAGAAAGTGATGGCTGATGGGAATGTTGTGGGGGGTGGGCTGGCACAGAGAGAAAGACGGGTGGTGGATGAGCACAAGGTGTCTTGTGAAAATGTGCAGAGATGGCTAAGCTTCTGGGAAAGGAGAAAGTTCTTTGTGAGTGAGAGGCGGGACAGCAGAGCACATGACAACCCAGTATTCAAGTGTAGGACTGGCCAGACCATGGGTGACTTAGTTGACCAGCTTAAATTATTAACTAAGAAAGGGAGACCCCGGAATTCTTTGGATAAACTTTTTGCTATTGGGATTCATCTTAAATATATTGCAATATATGGACAAACAACCGCTGATTTGTTTAAAAGGGTAAGGCATTTTAAGTAGCTTTAAGTGGACCCGTGACCCCAAAAAAATATTCAAAATCCTATTTTATCACATTAATCAAGCAAAATGAACATTAATTACACTATATAAATTATTTTATTCTTGTTTTCTTCAGTCTGGGAATTCATAATTATAGCAAGCGGGCAGGGGCCATTTTGTGGACACTGTTATTAAGACAAGCCTTGCATCATCTCAGAATCTTGTTTGTGCACCAGAATGGGGGACCCGATGTCTATCCCCATGTCCTGGCTACACAATTAAATGGTTAAGAGAACTGGGGGAATGTGTGGGGAGCAGTGACATCTAGGAAGTGCTGAATGGAAAGTGAAAGTAATTGTCTGCCCCGCCTCTATGCCTAAGGCATAGAGGAGTGGCAGACAATATTTGATTGACAGCTGAGATTTTTAAATGAGCTTAAAAAAGCTATGAATGCTTTAATAAAAATTTGAAATTGGATTTCATGTTTAATTTGAAAAAGACTTTTATTATACAGATTTTTGTGTCTTGCTGACAGGTCCACTTTAAGGCAAAAAAAGTCTCAGTGTCTGAAATATATTGATAATGGGTTGAGTGCAGAGAACCTCTTGTATTTGCCTGTATGAATTTGGTGGTCACAGCCTCATTGCCTCCCACTTTACATATTAGTGGTGAGCACAACTTTCCCATGTTTGTTACATGTTCAAACATGAGTCTGTTCCACCCCAGGATGTTCTGGTCTATCTTAGGAAACAATGTTCTGTTCTGACCCCCCTGAGAATGGTGTATGATGAGGAAGGCTTTTTTGTGGCAGGGTGGCAGGTGCAGGTGAGATTTAAGGTACATAATAACATGACCAGGCATCCCCAAATTCCTTCTTCATAGGAAAAGAAAGATTCCTTTTTTTTTACTCCAGGCAGCCCCACTAGTGCTTCAGGTGTGGTTCAAGGGAACATTTGCCAAGTGACTGTAACATTAAAAATCGTGCACTGTGTGGGGCCCTGGACACGTGAGTAAAAAGTGTAACTGAATCCGCTGTGACCTGTGCATGGCCTTGTGTCACTCACAGCGTAAATGCCCTGAGGCCTGTCCTATCGGCTCCCAGAGGGAGTAGTCATGACCAAGGGTTCAAAAGGCAGACAGAAAAGTATCAAGGTCAGGTTCAGGCAGGGTAAAGACCAGAAATCAATAGTCAACGAATAATCAAACACCCAGGAACATGCAACACAAATCCTATACTTGGCATCGAACCGGCATTCTTTTATTTTGAATTTGCCGCAAATCCGCTTGACGTCATTCTGACGCCAGCATAACAGTGCCAGTACCTCCACTACCCACGTGGTAGCTATGGGCGCCGTCATCGTAGATGCCATGCCGAAGAGGAAGGACGTTTCATCGGGAACTCCTGACAGTACTCCCCCTACAGGGGGGCCACTGGACCACCAGGCCTTGGCTTCTGGGGAAACTGATTGTAAAATTCTCTTACCAATCGAGGAGCATGCATATCAGAGTGTTTCTCCAAAGAGCATTCTTCAGGGCCAAAGTCCTTCCACTTGATGAGGTACTGGAGAGATCCCCTGGAAAATCTTTTCTACTTCATACTCTTGTTGGCCATCCATGGAGATGGCAGAAGGAGAAGACTGATCAGAAGAGACGCAAAATTGCTGGTTTCACCAGGGAGACATGAAACACGTTAGGTATTCGCATCTTAGGTGGAAGTGATAGTCTGACTGCCACAGGATTAACTACCTCCGAAATGGGAAAAGGACAGACAAACCTTGGACCCAACTTGGGAGAAGGAATCTTTAAATGAATGTTCCTAGTGGACAACCACGCATTGTCTCTGATCTTGTATGGTGGGGAAGATCTCTGTCTGCGATCAGCAAAAGTCTTATGCACCAGTGCACTCTTCTCCAAATTCACTTTAGTTGAGGCCCAAATAGCAGACATATGGGTTGCTTGTTCGTCTACGGCAGGAACGTCTGACAAGATGAAGTCTTGTAGAAAGGCTTGGAGATGCTGTCCGTGTGGCATTCATTATAATGAGCAAATTCTGCCCACGGGAGGAGATCAGACCAATCATCTTGACAGAGGGAAATATGATTCCTCAGAAATTGCTCAAAAGCTTGATTCACCCACTCCACTGCCCCATTGGTTTGGGGATGGTAGGCAGAAGAGAACTGAAGAGTGATGCCCAAGTCTTTACATAAGGAACGCAAGAACTTAGTTGTGAATTGAGATCCCCTGTCAGAGACAATCAGCTGGGAAGCCATGCAACCAAAAATGAATTGGGTAAAGAGCTGGGACAATTCCAAAGCAGAGCGAAGTTTTTGCAGAGGAATGAAGTGTGCCATTTTGCTAAAGCAGTGTTCCCTTTTGAGGGTGGTAACTCTGCGATAAAGTCCAATGCTAAGTGAGTCCATCAACAAGAGGGAATGAGTAGAAGCTGTAACAGACCACTGGGATGTGAATGGCTAGCCTTGGAAGTGGCACAAACAGAACAAGCAGCAACAAAGTCTTGACGTCTTTGTGGATTGTCGGTTCAGACTAAGCGTTGCAAAAGTTCAAGAGTCTTTTCAGGACCAGGATGTCTGGCCTGCTTAGAACAATGGGTCTGTTGTAGGATGGGCAGGCAAAGCTCCAAAGGAATGAATGCCATCACAATGGATGTATCGGTAGGAGTGGAGGACTGATCAGACAGGATTTGCTCAGCAAATTGGGGAAAAAGGGAAGCCATATTCTTGGCAGGAGGAATAATAGGATCTTGCTTTACAGGGATACCGTCCACTGGCGTGAAACTGTGGGTAAGGGCTTTCCGGTTTTTGGAACCAGGATGGTAGGTCAAGACGAAATTAAATCGTGAAAGAAGAGGGCCCCCTGTCGGGGATGTAGTCTTTTAATAAAAAGTTTGAATAAATTCTAGGTTTTTATGGTCAGTGTAAATAGTGACGAAGATCATTCTGGGAGGTGACACCACTCTTCGAGAGCAAGTTTTACTGCCAAGAATTCACAATTCCCAACGTCATAATTTTGCTCTGCCAAAGAGAATTTTTTGGAGAAGTATGCACATGGATGTAATTTCCCATCAGCAGGATATCTTTGGGAAAGGATAGCACCGGCTCCAACCTCAGAAGCGTCTACCTCAATAATGAAGGGTAACACAGGATCAGGATGACGGAGGACAGAGGTGAAGGCATTCTTCAGGGACTGGAATGATTCTATAGCTGAAAGGGTCCATGAGTTAGGTTTTCCCCATTTTCAGATGAGAGCTAGGATGGGGGAAATGCAGGAAGAGAACCCCTTGATAAACTATCGGTAGTAGTTTGCAAACCCAATGAATCTTTGTATAGCCTTGGTGCTCAAAGGAAGGGGCCACTCCTGGATCGCAGAGACCTTGGCAGGATCCATCCCAAAACATTCTTAGGAGATGATATAATGGAGTAAACGGATCTTGGGCACTTCGAAGACACATTTCTCAATCTCAGCAAAGGGATAGTTCTTCCTCAGACGATAGAGTACCTCTTTTACCTGAGAGCGATGACTTTCTAAGTCTTTGGAGAAGATTAAGATGTCATCAAGGTACATGACCACGAATCTCCAAAGAGGTCCCTGAAGATATCATTCACGAACTTCTGAAAGACAGTGGGTCATTGCAGAGGCCAAAGGGTATCAAGAGGTATTCGTAGTCCCCATCTCGAGTGTTGAATGCCGTCTTTCATTTATCCCCTTCATGAATGCGGATGAGGTTGTATGCCCCACGTAGATCCAACTTAGTGAAGATCTTAGCCCCTTTCAGTTGGTCAAAAAGTTCAGTAATCAATGCAAGGACGCAGACCACTGTCCTTCTTCTCCATGAAGAAGCCAGCCCCAGCCGGAGAGGGACGAATAAATCCCCACTGGAGATTTTCTCGGATGTAATCTTTCATGGCGGAGGTTTACACAGGAGCAAGGGGATAGGTGCTACCTCTAGGGGTCATAGTTCCAGGAAGGAGATCGACGGGACAGTGGTAGTGAAAACGAGGAGGGAAGAGATAGCCCCCATATGGAGGGGAGTAGCGGGAAGACAATGTTTTTGACAGAATGGACTCCAACGAGAGATCTGTCTGGAAGACCAATCAACGGAGGGATTATGCAGGCGAAGCCAGAGTAATTCCAAGACGACTGGAACCGATGGGCAGGAAATAATCAGGAATGACAATTTCTCTTTGTGTAAAGTCCAAACCTGCAAAGGCAATTCTCCTCTCATCATGGAGATAATCTCGGATGTAAAGGGTCTGTCGTCAATTGTGGTAACTCGTAGGGGAGCAGTCAGTCGATACAGGGGAACAAAAGAGCGTCCCTGGAATCTATGAAGGCAGACATGGATTCCGTGTCGAAAAGGAAGGACGCTCCATCAGGAGCTCCTGACAATATACTCAAGGCTTTTCCTGTGGTGGAACAGGAGCTATTTTAGTCTGGGGACTCAAAACCGCAAGTGGCCAGTACTCAGGAGGAAGTGCAAGTGGCAGTAGGTGAAAAACCAAAAGAGAAAGAGATTTACAGTATCTCCAAGGCAAAGCTAGAGACCACCAATAGATTAGCTTTATTCAGTAGGAAAGTTTGGGGGGAGGTGGTGGAACAGGTGGAAAGAAAGGAAAGCAGAGAGAAAGGGGTTAGGGCTTCTGAGGAGGCAAGAAAGTGAGATGAGCAGTTGGGGGCGCTTTAGACTCCCCTGTGAAACAACAGGTCTCAGGAGGATTCTGGCAAGAAAAGGTAGGGAAAGTTGGAAGTTTCCAACAAGGGGCAAAATGATTTCCTAGAAGAGGAAGAGGGATCCCCTGGAATAAGTGGGTTACAGAAGGAAAGCTAAGAATAGGGAATATCAGCAGCTAAATCTCTGAAACCCTAAAAACAAATGAATCGAGGAATAGAAAGCTAAACTTTAATAATAATATTGAAGGTTACAGATTATTTGGTTTCATTTAAGATGTTAAGTTTTATGTATTGATTTGTTACTTTGTTATAGTATTTTATCAATAAACAATATTCCCATACCTGCATTTAATCACAGTGGAAACGGCAGACACTATGGGGCCCACTTACTAACATTCAGATATATATTTTTTTTTTCAAAAAGTAAAATAGTTTTCCTTATTGCTTTTTCAGACCAAACTAGAATCCTCGATTGGACCTTATGCATTATTTTAAAAGCACAATTCAATCTGATCGGGGACAAACACGTATTTTTCTGAATCGCTTGATTTTTTGGGTTCTTTCCTGGATTTTAAAATAGTCAGATTTTCTGGCTATTTCCAACACAGACCACAGAAACTTCCAAATAGGGACCTCTCTCATTGACTTATATACAACCTTGGTAGTTCTGATATGCCAGATTTTCATATTATGACTTTTTCCATCCTCAGGGTATAATAAATCTCGAAAAATTCTAGTTTTTTTTCCCAATAAAAATTCGGATTTTTTAGTAAAAAAAAAAAGCTATATTATTTTTCAAGTTTTTGGCATTTTGACTTCAATAAATAACCCACTTAAATCCAGGATTAGTTCTGTTTGGAGGAATATTATCTTTTGGGAAGAACCTTCTTCGACTTTTGTACTAGTTACTGGTTGCTATGTATGTAAGTCTGTATGTTCTTTGTACAGTGCAGTGGAATATGTTGGCACTCTAAAAATACGTTATTAATAATAATAATAATCTGTACTGACAGTATATAGTAATGCAGAGATCTCTTCCAACAACTAGCAAAAACATCATAAAAAACATTCTACTTGTATAGCTGCTGTGACAGATATTCCATGTGGCCAGCATTTCAGTACAGTCTCTTTTATACAGTAAAACAATGTGCCATTTGGCACAACTAATGACTGTTTTTCTCTTTCAGGCTTTGCAGAACCTCTAGCCTTCCACTGTGTGATCGTTACAAAATACACACATGCCTCCCTTCCTGGAACTTCTATACTAAGATTCCAGGAATTCTAGAGCAGGGCTACTGAGAAAACAAAGAAATCAAGCACATAATAATGGAGAACTTTTTCCCTTCCTTCTACCCAAGTTCAGTCCAGCTTTAACAACTCACAGTACAGATAAATATTTTTTTCAGACATGTTTTTAAATGCTAAGAAACAGCGTGAAGTTTAGGAATTTCCCTGAAAAGCAGCAACCTTGTAAAAGTTCTTTTAAAGGGGCATTTGCACATTAAAGTTAAAATATTATATATAAAATTTTAGATATCTTTCTACTATCTGTAAAACAAAATAATTCTCAGCAGCAATGATTTTATTTTGCATAAGGACTTTTTTTTATCAAATAGGTGAAGAACACTTTGCTTCTTACAAGTTAGGGGACTAAAGGTTTAGTTACCCTTTATTCAGGCAATGCCCCCAGGCTTTTGGCCAGCTAGTTGGGAGGAGAAGGTGTTTCCCTATCCTGGGTTACAGTATTTTTCTTGCAGTTCATTAACTGGCCAGTAGATGTCATTGTTATAGTCTTCAAAGGGACACTTAACCCAACTATAAAGCTGTCCCACTGTGCCCCCTAGATCTCTAAAGAAGATGAGAAAAAACATAATAATTTGGATCCCACCTGTTGGGGGGGGTGGGTGGTACTTAGGGCCTGGGTGCAGGTAGGCCCAGTAGGTGAAGCTAGTGTCAGGATAGTTCTATAATAGCATTAGGATCTGAGGCTCTGGAGAGGTATAAGAATTAGTAGTCTTGTTGTACCACCTGCAGAGTAGGGACTCAAGTGTACAGACATAGGTAGACAGGGGTAGATGTATTCCCAACTAGTTTCCACTTGGATGACCTTTACTAGGGTTTGACTCAGTCCATTCAATGTTGAATACTTGTACTACCACAATCTGTGACTATCCTCGAAGTGACTGTTCTACTTTACTGTACATGAAGAGTTATAAGTTGTCTTAAAGCACAAGGAAATGCAAAAAAATAAAATTCAATTTTAACTTTTCTTAATGAAAAAGAAATCTATCTCCAGTATACTTTAGTTAAAAATGTTTACCATTTTTATAAGAAACCTGACTGTATTCATTGAAATTCTTCCTTCATTTGCTGCTGTGAATAGGAATTGTCAGACAGCCCCTAACTACAGGGCAGGGAAACAACCATACTTATGAACAGCAGGGGGAGCCCCCACCTTCTCAGCCATGCATACCTTAAGCAGCTTTGTTTTTTTCCCTAGAGATTTGTATTGAATTTTATTTTTGCCTTTACATCCCTTTCAATGTTTCCAGGTCCAGCTGCAGGGACAAAGATCATGGAGCCAGATTTAAACAGATAAACTGGGATTCTATTTGGAGGATTATTTTGCTGCAGCCACTCGTTCTGCAGAGTTGGAGAAAGTTTGTATTAAACAATACAAAAACTTAAATGACAATACAGAGCCCAGTACTGTATGTATATTCTGATTATTAATCAGTCTTTCTGTATTGTCTTCTGGCAGATATTATTTGACTTGTGCTGTTTGGAAAATTTATGACGATCCCTAAAAAGCCCAGATCACACTGAACACATGCACAGTCTTGGTCTTGCAAAGATGTATAACAAAGTTACAAGATGACAGCCCCCTGTGGCCAACTTTGAAAGCATAAATCATTTGTTTGATTAGGCTTGTGGTGCAGTCAGTTCATGCTAGCCTTATTCTATTTTAGACTTTCCTTGTCCTTTAAGTACCACTGGAACCAAATTGATTTAGTTAACCTTTGAGTTACAGTCCTGCAACACCCTTCCTCTACTAACTCCATGAGGGCCCATCCCAGAGATCAAGAGTCTCATGTTTTTGTGTATGATTAGGGCAGAGACACATGCAAAGATTCAGGGAGATTAATCACTCAGTGACAAATCTCCTCTTCTCCTGCCTTGCCACTGGCTAGAATGTAAATCGCCGGCAGGATAGCACTTGGATTGCTTAGTTTTCCAAAGTCGTCTGAAGTTTCCTTGTGAGGCAACTTCGGACAACAAAACGCTGCAAGTGCCATCCGCCGGCAATTTGCACTCTAGCTGATGGGAAGGCAGTTTGGGGAGATTAGTTCGCAGAAGAGCAGGCAATAAATCACCGGATGACTTATTCTCCCGAATCTGAGCATGTCTCTGCCCTTAAAGGAAAGAAATAAAATCCCATTATTACTTTCTTTAATAAAAAATAAATCTATCTTCAATATACTTGAATTAAAAAATGTGTACCTTTTTTATAAGAAACCTGACTGTATACAGTAAAATTCTCTCTTCATTTCGTGCTGTGGATAGGAATTGTCAGACGGTCCCTAACTTCTGGCAGGGAAACAATCATACTTATGAACAGCAGGGCGAGCTCCGGCCTTACTTACCAGCCATGCAGAACTCAAGCAGCTTTGTTTTTTGATCATTTATAACAATCCCTAAGAAGCCCAGACCACACTGAGCATGTGTATGTAGTCTAGTCTTGCAAAGATGTATAACAAAGTTACAAGATGACAGCCCCCTGTGGCCAACTTTGAAAGCATAAATCATTTGTTTGATTAGGCTTGTGGTGCAGTAAGTTCATGTTTATGTTTAGTATACAAAATACAGCATTTCTAGCCTTATTCTATTTTACATTTTCCTTGTCCTTTAACAGATAGTTCCAGAATACAGTACTTCCATCTAACTATCTCGTTACACAAGTATTATATAACCATACTAAAGCATTACACAGTATTGCATCAATATAAGTTTACCTGATATCATGGCCTTGCTTTCCTGCATGCATCAGTCTGTGTTCAGAGTCTGGTACACCTTACTATATCGGTGTCAGTAAGTGGTCATGCCTTTTTAATGTGTAGAATTTAAGAATGCACCGAATCCAGGATTCGGTTCTCAGCCAGGATTCGGCCGTTTTCAGCTGGATTCAGCTGAATCCTTGTGCCTGGCTGAACCGAATCTGAAAAATCATGTGATTTTTCGTCACAAAACAAGGAAGTTAAAAAAAAAATTTTGCCACACACTTCGTGGATAGTGATGGGCGAATCTCCCCCGAATTACCAGCGAAATTCGTGAATTGGCGAAAAAAATTCGCGAAACGAAACGAGTCGTGTTTTTGACAGGTGCCGCGTCGTTTTGTCGCGTCAAAAACAATTCGCGACTCGTTTTTTTTTTTGGCAAATTTTTCCTGGCGTTTCGCGAATTTATTCACCAGCGGCGAATTGCTGGAATTCGCAGCGAATTCGCCTCTGGCGAATAAATTTGCCCATCACTATTCGTGGATAGTGGATTCGGTGCATCCCTAGTAGAATCCTAAAGTGTGATGCAAAGTTATCACTTGCCTTGGCTTTTTGACAAAAATTATCCCTATGTTGATATTCTGATCCTTGTTTTTGTTATTCTGATCTGGATGACTGTCCCAGTATTGATGGCTCTTCTGACCCTGTCCTGTTTTTTTTTTTCATTTATAAATCTCTGTCTCTGACCTTGGCTGGCTTGACCTAAGCTTCTACACTGTATCTTGGCTACCATTCAGTCAAGTTGACCCTACTGGTACTCCTCCACTGTGTCCAACTTGTCCTGGGAGAGAGCATGAATAGAAAGATGAGTAAGAAAAAGTAGCAATTTGTAGCCTTAAAGACTGTTCAGTGACCTCTATTTAAAACCTGAAAAGAGTCAGAAGAAGGCATCAAATCATTCAAAGGGCTAATTGAAAATTTGCTCAAAATTAGCAATTCTATAACATATTAAAAGTTAACTTAAAGGTGAACCACCCCTATAAAGACAATTCCAAGCATCAGAGATAGTGATGGGCGAATCTCCACCGTTCCGCTTCGCGGAAAAATTCCCGAATTTCCAGTGAAATCCGCGAATTGGCGAAAAAAATTCGCGAAACGAGTTGCGTTTTTGACGCGCTTTGTGTCATTTTCGTCGCGCATCTCGTCGTTTACGACGCATCGCGTCAAAAACGACGCGTGACTCGTTTTTTTTCGGCTCATTTTTTTTTGGAGAATTTTCGCTGGCGTTTCGCGAATAATGCGGCGGGAATTCGTCGCGAATAAATTCGCCCATCACCAATCAGAGACATAAGAGACAATATTTCTCACCTGGAAAAATAGACGCAACACAACTGTCATTTTCTGTAAAGATGCCATCCTACTTGGGTGGGCTGCCAAAGAGCAGTCATGTTTATTCTTTTATTTGCGCACCCTGTGTTTTTTTTATTCTTTTGTCCACCCCTCAATTTTTTTTCTGATGGTTGTTTAAAGAATGATATAATAACAATTACGGAACGCATATTAGGACATTCTTGCGTAAAAACGCTGTCCTATATGCGTTCTCGTAAGTCTTTGGAATGCGGCGTACACTGTTTTAATACTCACCCGACCAAAAAATCTTCAGTAGGGGATCGGTACTCGCTCCTCACACTTGCGCTGTCAGCCCTTCTTCCTTGCGCTGTCAGACCTCCGTCCTCTTTGCTCACGCCTCCGTCCTCTTTTATGCAGGACCGAACTTTATTTCACCAGGTGAATAAATTCATGCGCCGAAAATGATGTGACGCGTAGCAAATGAAATGTGCCGTGACTCGTTTCGCAAATTTTTCACCAATTTGCGAACTTTGCTGGAAATTCGCAAATTTTTCAGCGAAACGGGATAGATTCGCCCATCACTTGTGAGCTCTAATTCATCTTCTAGGCAAAAGGAGCCCCCCTATAAGATATATTGGATCTAACTGTCAACAAATATCTGACATCCAACTCCTGTATGAAGACAGAATGAAGAGAAACAGATGCTGAGAGAGGAATAGTGAAGATAAACTTGATTATTTCAGAAACAATGCAGAATATTTAATTGTTTGTATTTAGAAAGTTTCTTATTTCAGTGTACTGAAGCTTATATTACATTTTTGTGATAGTTACCCTTTAAATGCTGTTAGGCATGAAGCCCCACTTTACAGATGGACCCCCATATCTGGAACCCCCAGTCCTAAGCCTCATAGATAACAAATCCCATGCCTGTACTATTTATCTGAATCGGGCACATTGTGCTTTACCCTTTGTTTCCTTATTTTCGGATATTTACAGTTAATGGGGAAGAGGATACAATACAACATTCTACAAACTAAAGGAATATATGTGTGTGTAGGGCTCTGGTAAAAGAGGATGTAAGACATATCTATATTTGTATTTGTTTACAGTCAGTCGGATTTATATTTAGGATAGTTGTGCTACACAATATACAATCATAGTTACATAGTTACATTGGGTTGAAAAAAGACAAAGTTCATCAAGTTCAACCCCTCCAAATTAAAACCCAGCATACACACACACCCCTCCACTCTTTCACACAAACCATATATGCCCATAGCTATACTACAGAGCCTGTAGACTATACTATACTATATAAACTTTAGAGTTTAGTATCAAAATAGCCTTTGATATTATGTCTGTCCAAAAAAAATCACCCAAGCCCCTCTTAAAGCATCAACAGAATGAGCATCACAACATCACCCGGCAGTGCATTCCACAACCTCACTGTCCTCACTGTGAAGAACCACCTACACTGCTTCAAATGAAAGTCCTTTTCTTCTAGTCTGAAGGGGTGGCCTCTGGTGATCCTCTTTATGGGTAAAAAGCTCCCCTGATATTTGTCTATAATGTCCTCTAATGTATTTGTAAAGTGTAATCATGTCCCCTCACAAGCGCCTTTTTTCCAGAGAAAACAACCCCAACTTGGACAGTCTCCCAGTCTCATAATTTAAGTCTTCCATCCCTCTAACCAGTTTAGTTGCACTTAGTCTCTGCACTCTCTCCAGTTTTATAAAAACAATTACAGATGCAAGAAATTCTTCAATGAGAATTCTACTGATTAGTGATGGGCGAATTTATTTGCCTAGCTCGAATTCGCAGCGAATAAATTCATGAAATGGCCGTGAAAATTCACCGGCATCAATTTCCACTAATTTTTCGTGAAATTCGACAAAGCGAAATGCCCCAGATTCGTACATCACTACTACTGATCAAAGACTTTATTATAAATGTAAAAGAACTGACCAATAAGAATTCTGATTCCTAGCACCATGACAGGCATCTTGCTGCTTTCTTATATATAGAGATAATTATGTAATTTTTCTCTGAGTTATATTCCAATAGAATCAAAGATGGGGATAAAAGACAGACTTGCTCAGTGCTAGGAAATTGTGCTTAATGTTTCCAATCTCAAGAACAAAGAACAAGGAGCAATTGGAGAATTTTTTGCATTTTAATACAGTTACTGTCTATGGATATTTGGGGGAATTTGAAAATGTTTTATTATGCAATATTGCTTTAAGAATGCAATCCTTAAATTGCTGGACTACATCTTCCATCATGCCTCAACCTTCATTATATGTTACATTATTCTGGGACTAGTATTCCATCAACAATGGCTTAAAGTTTGGTTGAGCAGTGCAGTGGAGCAGGATTTACTGCTATTATAAAGTAAGTAAACTTTGCTATGTACATTAATTATTTAAAATTCAAAGATATTAAAGGGATAATGTCATGAGAAAACATGTTTTTTCAAAATGCATCAGTTAATAGTGCTACTCCAGTAGACTTCTGCACTGAAATCCATTTCTCAAAAGAGCAAACAGATTTTTTACATTAATTTGTGAAATCTGACATGGGGCTAGACATATTGTCAGTTTACCAGCTGCCCCAGTCATGTAACTTGTGCCAGCACTTTAGGGTGGAACTGCTTTCTGGAAGGCTGTTTTTTTCCTTCTCAATGAAACTGAATGAAACACAGTGGGACATGGGTTTTAACTACTGAGTGTGGTTCTAAAGCTGGCCAGACAAAGGTTAGTGACAGGTCAGGAGATGGGGAAGTCCGACAGTTCAAGGATTCAAACGTACGGACTTCCCCATCTCCTGACCTGCCACTAACCTTCAGATCAAATAAAGTAGTAAAAAGCACAGATTAGCCGATGTTCTGCCCCTACAGGGATCGTATGAATGTTGTGTCCTACAAAACCTAGTGACAGTTTCCCACTGAAAATTGTAAGATCGACAATACACACAGAGATATTATGGGCAGCCAACAGAAATTTTCTAACATGTCTGATCAACCAAATGACCAATCTCTTTCCACAAACGGTCCGCAAATCGTACAAATCCTCGATTTGTACAATCAGATTGTTGAGTCTATGGTTAGGTTTAGATCTACCAGGCATCTTGTGTTAGGGAGCTGTTATCTGGTTACCTTCCCATTGTTCTGTTGTTAGGCTGCTGGGTGTAAAGGGAGGGGTGTGATATCACTCCAACTTGCAGTACAGCAGTAAAGAGTGACTGAAGTTTATCAGAGCAGAAGTCACAAGGTCTAGCCCCATGTGAGATTTCAAAATGAAATAGATTTCAGTGGAGCATTCTGCTGGAGCAGCACTATTAACTGATGCATTTTGAAAAAAACTTTTTTCACATGACAGTATCCCTTTAAAGGATAGATGCACTGTTAACATCAATGAATTTTGTTACAACAATGCCACCTGCTGGCCACCAAGTAGTCAAGGAAGTTGTCAGGAGAAAGAAAGAGGCTGCTCTGATGTTCTTCTGCTTAGAATTTGATAAAGGTTTCTAATTGTTCTTTTCTAACCAAAAGGACATCAGAGCAGCCTCTTTCTTTCTCCTGACAACTTCCTCGACTACTTGGTGGTCAGACTGGTGGGAAACTGACCAGCAGGTGGTGCCGTTATAACGCAATTCATTGATGTTAACAGTACATGTATCCTCTAATATCTTGGAATAGAAAACACAATTAATGTACATTGGAAAAGTGCTTAGAATGGCACCCTCTTCAATTTGACATTCATTTTTTTAATGTTTACTTATCCTTTAAGTACAGAAGCAAATCGGTGCTTCCATAGAATAGGTATATTTTAAAATTCCAATGGTATGGTCTAGGGCTTCTAAGATTTAGTAACAACAAAATCCAGAAAGGGTGTAACTGTTTAGTAGCTATGCAAAGAACACCTTCTTTCTATGGAAGCTCCTCTGAATCTGAAAAAAAAAGCAGTAGAGGACAGTTAGCACAAAATTCCCTGCAGTCAATTGCGGAAAACATCCCATTGCTCCTTCCTTGTCTTTTTTGCAAATGACAACTTGTTTTAGAAATATTATTGTTTGTTGGTAAATCTGTGACACACAATTCCAGCACAGATTATAATTCTTCAAGAGGCTTGTACAGAGTGCTGTGTGTATGTAGATTGCATGGTGTTTCGAGACATGCTAGGTGCTGTCAAACTGCCTAGCAAAAGACAATTCAGAAATGTTCTGTGGAATAATTTATGAGCAGCCAGTGATAAGCTGTACTCCTGGCACAAGACTGGAATGTGCTTGTCTTGCACACCTTAAATAAAGTCTTCTTTTTCAGTGTGATTTCCCCCCTCCCCTCAAATTCCAGTTCAAAGTAATGCTATGATTACTCTTGGTCCCCCTGAAATGTACCCCACATAACCGCAGAAATCAAGCAACAGAACTTGCTCCATAAATGCTTCCCAAATGCAATATAATAGGATTAAAGGGGTTATAAACCCAATCATAATGATGTCCCACAGTGCCCCCTTGTTTTCTATTGAAGTTGCTGAAAACCATAATTATAGATGCTAGAGATTCCCCCAATAAGAATTCTACTGATCAAAAACTTCATTATAAATGCGAAAGAATTGACCAGTAAGAATTCCGATTCCCGGCACCATGGCAGGCATCTTGCTGTTATTTTATATATAAAGATATATTATAGATGATATTACACTGGAATCAGACATGGGGATAAAGGACAGACTTGTTCAGTGCTGGAAAACTGTGCTTAAAGATTTCAACTCCAATGACAGGAACAAAGAAAAGTGAGCCAGATTTATAGGGATTTATAGGGATCAGTCGGGATTGGCATTGAAAGATTATTTCACATTTTAAATCAGATGCTGGTTGTTGAGAAAAGTTTTATGTGTAATACTGCTTTAAAGGATAAATAAACCTATTAGACTATCGAATAGCCCAAAATTGAAAAAATTTGAAAATTCGAATTTCGAAGTTTAAAATCCTTCCAATTCGCCACCTTAAAGCTGCCACATTGCCATTTTAGCCTATGGGGGGCCTCCTAGAGCCTGTCCTGTAATTTTTTCTAAGTGCCAAGAATTCGAAGGATTTTGGTTGAAAACATTCGAATCGTTTGAATCATTCCAATCGAACGATGCATTAGAAGGATTTCAATTAGATCCAGATCATAATTCTTCAAGAGGCTTCATATTATAAATATTAATATTATTAAATAACTTTTAATTAAAGCCCAAAACTCAGGTGTGGGCATGGAAATGAAAAGATCTAACAAGTTCATGCACCATCTTAAAATTAGGGATGCAACAAATTAATATTTTGGGGGGTTCAGCCACTTATCTAATCTTACACAAAATAATTAGAATAGTTAGAATTAGAAAATTTTTAGATCTGTTAACATAACCATGTTTGAAGGTCACATGACTTTTCAATTAGCCGTACACTAAGGGGCACATTTATTTATCGCTGCCCTCTTATGTTTAGGCAACTAACTGATGAAAAGATAAGTTTGTTTTTTTTTTACAAAAATCAAACCTTGTGACAGAGCAAGCGACTTTTTTTATCAAATATTCCTCAACAAGGATGGGCAAATATTAATAAATGTGCCCCTAATTACAGTTGTGCTCATAAGTTTACATACCCTGGCAGAATTTATGATTTCTTAACCATTTTTAAGAGAATATGAATGATAACACAAAAACTTTTCTTTCACTCGTGGTTAGTGGTTGGCTGAAGCCATTCAATGTCAAACAACTGTGTTTACTCTTTTTAAATCATAATCACTACACAAACTACCCAAATGACCCTGATCAAAAATGTACATACCCCATTTCTTAATACCATGTATTGTCCCCTTTAACATCAATGACAGCTTGAAGTCTTTTGTGGTAGTTGTGGATGAGGCTCTTTATCTTCTCAGACAAAGGTAAAGCTGCCCATTCTTCCTGGCAAAAAGCCTCCAGTTCCTGTAAATTCTTGGGTGTCTGTCTTGTATGAACTGCACGTTTGAGATCTCCCCAGAGTTACTTAATGATATTGAGGTCAGGAGACGGAGATGGTCATTCCAGAACCTTCACTTTATTTTGCTGTAGCCAATGACAGGTCTAACTGGCCTTGTGTTTTGGATCATTGTCATGTTGGAATATCCAAGTACGTCCCATGCGCAGCTTCTGGGCCGATGAGTGCAAATTTTCCAGTATTTTTTGATAACTTACTGCATTCATTTTGTCATCAATTCAGACCATATTTCCTGTACCTTCGTAGCTCACACATCCCCAAAACATCAGTGATCCACCACCATGTTTAACAGTAGGAATGTTGTACCTTTCATCATAGGCTTTGTTGATTCCTCTCCAAATGTAGTGTTTATGGCCAAAAAGTAAAATTTTAGTCTCAACATTCCAAATGGCTTTGTGCAATAAGGTTTGTCTCTGTGTTGTTTGGCATTGTCAGCGGGGGCCTCCGGCTCCCACGAGGGGGTGTAGTAAGGATCAAGGAGGAAGTCCTATCCAGCGAGTCCAGGCGAAGTACAATACAGGGGAAATCCAAAGAGAGGTCAAAGTCCAGGCAAACAGGTTCAGAACGCAGGCAGCAAAGATTCAAGGTCAGGAACAGGCTCAAGATCAAAATCGGGAAGTTCAGGCAATACAGGAGACCCAGGAACACAATAGCTACAATGAGCTATACTCGGGCATTGAACCTGGGTCTCCGGCGTCCTTTTATGTTTGAATTTGGCGCCAAGCGTGTGACGTCACCGCGCCGGCGCTCCGCAACCACATGGCGGCTATGGGCGCCGCCATCTTGGATCACCTGCGGAGGAAGACAGACGCGCCGCCCGGAGCTCCCGGGAAGACTCCGGGCGGCGTCCGTGACAGGCATATTGTAAGCGGGATACTTTGTGGCATATCCGCATAGTAATGTCTTTCTTCTGGAAACTCAACTATGCAGCCAATCTTTCTTCAAGTTCCTCCTTATTGTGCATCTTGAAACAGCCACACCACATTTTTTTAAAGTCATGTATTTCACCTTTTATTTGGTTTGGTTTCAACAGAACCACTAATTTTCCAATTCTTTTAGTAAAGTTTGAACACTGTTGGCATTCTCGATTCATTGTATTTTCTTATATCCCTTTCCTGGAGTTCAACTACCTTTTCCTGCAGATCCTTTGGCAATTCTTTTGCTTTCCCCATGATTTACAATGGAAAATACATCAGTGCAGCACTGGATGAAAGATGCAAGGGTCTGTCAGGAGTCCAGAAAGACATTGACCTTTTATAAACACCCACTAATTACAAGCAACCAGATCAGAGCTGAAGATGTTACCTTTAATAGCCATTTTAACCATTTTGTGTCAAGTTGTGTGAATGTTATCAGGCCAAATCACCAGGGGATGGAAACTTTTGATCAGGGTCATTTGGGTTGTTTGTGTAGTGATTATGATTTAAAAAGAGTAAACACAGTTGTTTTGCAATAAATTACTTCAGAAATCATAAATTCTGCTAGGGTATGTAAACCTATGAGCACAAATGTATTTAGACAAATCTGTGGGATTCCTACTCCCCCCCCCCCATGAAGAACTGGATTGGGTGCACCCCTGCACAAACTCACAAATAAATTCATGTAGTGCTCAGCTGACTTGCAAACTGATTGCAAATGAAGCCATTAGATTTCTCCTGCTCTGATGCAGTAATTCATGTCCTCAGCTCATGCTACTTTTGCACAATTCTATTCAAATTCCCTTATATTTATGGGTCTAGTATATGATATTCTTACGAAGATAAGTGTTTATGAGAGCAGCCTTTGTCATTGTTCCCTTGAGAACACACTGTTTATACATGTAGCATATTATATTATTCCCTTGGTAACAACGGTGTTCATAGATGTAACCTATATCATTGTTCCCTTGATAACACCATGTTTATAGGTTTAGTGCATGACATTGCTCCCTGGATAATATTGGAAGCTGAATATGTTATTGTTCACAACAGGAACAATGATGAAATATGCAATTAATTGCATTAAATTGTTGATCTGCTATCACAATCATTGTATCAAACATTTTACCAAGAACATTAAACGTCTTTAAAATACTTCTTTGAGCTGTAAATTAATTTTATCTCAGTCTGCAAGATTTATAGGACATTTGAATAGCTGGGATTTATGAACCAAGTGCCTAGTCTGAACACAGCTTGTTGGCTTTGGGTTTCTGTAGATCAGTGATGTTCAACTGTTTTTATTTAGTGGGCCAATTGTTTACTGTACAACAGGTTCGGAGTAGACATTATAACTAATAACAGATCAAATGTTACAAAATGCCAATATGCTGGCACAGACACGTCTCATTCTTTGGTTTGCTCATGGCCTTTGGGGAGAAAGGAAACAGTCTACATAAATGTCTAACAGTGATGTGGGTCGAGCACACCTCAGCACTCAATTTGTGGGTCAGGGGCAGGTTCGGGTTGAGCTCTGCTGCCTGCTCTCCCCACCCATGACTTTACAATGAAAGCTTCCTGCTACTTTTTTTATAGGTACTGGCTCATCCCACCCCATATATGACATCATAGGTGGGGGCCGGTCAGCACGGCTTATAAATAGAGAAGAGGAGACGGGTGCTGGCAGACTCGGGTCAAAAAGAAAAAAAAATTCGACCCACACATCACTAATGTCTAACATTTGCGAATTGTGAACCAAGGCGTAAACTGCCCCCACAGCGGCCCCTAGTTTTTAATAGAAGTTGCCGGAAAATGTAATTATCGATGCAATAAAATGAATTAGTGAGAATTCTACTGATCAAAAACTTCATTATTAATGTAAAAGAACTGACCAATGAGAATTCTGATTCCCAGCACCATGTCAAGCATCTTGCTGTTATCTTACAAATAGATTTTACACTGGAATCAAACACGGGGATAAAGGACAGACTTGTTCAGTGCTGGGAACTGTGCTTAAAGCTTCTAAGTCCAATTACAGGAACAAAGAACAGGGAGACAGATTTATACAGATTAGCTGGGATTCTCATTGAAGGATTTTTTTTTACATTTTAATGCAGCCACTATCCGTGGAGATTTTGGGGAAAATGTTAAAACCCTTTTATTGTGCAGTATTGCTTTAAGAATACAAGATACAGATAATAATGAAATAAATAATACACACTGTTGAAATTACTTATATCCATCTTCAGAACAGAAAAAGACCCTTTCCCTGCTCCTCTTCAATGGTACCACTTAAATGCTTTGCTCTAGTTGTCTGGAAAGCTTCAGTTGCCATTGTAATTAATTCCTCTGCTATCCTCCTTGGCTTTTATATAGTTGATCTCTCTGCTTTGGTTTGTGCTGAGGGAATCTAAATTTTTTCTCAACGGCTTTTGCCGAGTGACACAATGAGGGAACAGTTGATGAAGGTTTCCTTCTTAATAGTCATAATTCTAGTGATAAAACTAATAATGCATGGTTCACACATGAGGAAATTCAAGAGACTAGAACATGTTAAGATAAACAAAGGTCCGGGGACGGATGGTATTCATCCCAGGGTACTTAGCGATCTTAGCTCTGTGATTGCCAAACCTCTTTACTTAATTTTTCAGGATTATTAAGGTCTAGCATGGTGCTGAGAAACTGTCAAATTGCTAATGTGGTGCTGCTATTCAAGAAGGGATGCTGTTCTCAGCCTCAAAACTATAGGGCAGCTGGTCTGTCATCAGTGGTAGATTTTATAATACTATGGGTTTGTGCTAGCATGGCTTTATGCATAACAAATCTTGCCAGACTCAATTTCTTTTTATGAGAAGGTGAGCAAGGATCTTGGTTCTGAGATGGCAGTGGATGTGATTTACTTAGACTTTGCTAAAGCATTTGTGTCACGGTCGGCACCCAATACCAGAACAAGTGCCAAGCACCCTGGTCTCGGCTCGTGCTTCACCAGTAATGTGACCGCCTTTGGCTTCGGGAGGAGCCCTCAGCTTACTCAGATGCCACCTGGACTTATACGAGAGGTGCAGAGCAGGAGTTCTGGCTAGCAATGGGGCACGACTGTAGATAGTGTTTTTTAAGGCCGATGGTCACGGTACAGATAGGAGTAGGCAGATTCGTGGTCAAACTGGCAGGGCCGTGGCAGGCGGATAACTAGGAGTCGTCAGGCAGGCAAGGGGTCAAAACCGGGTAATCAATCAGATGGGAGAAGGCAGAATCAGAGTCAATAACAGGCAGGGGTCAGGTTCCAGAGATCAGAATAGTCAAAAACAGCCAGGCAGGGTCAAACACAGGTATCAGACAGATCAGAAGCTTTACAGCACAAGTACAAGGCACCAGGAACAAAACCTATCACGGGCAACATAAAATTCCAAAATGGCCCTTTAAATATTTGAATTTTGGCGCCATTGCGCGCTGACGTCATGACGTCAGCGCGCATGCGCCTTTAAGAACGCGGAAGTGCGGCCGCGCGCGCACTATGGAGGCTGGCAGCAGGGGGAAAGGAGCGGCGTGGCGGGCGTCCCCGCCGATGGCGTGGCGGGCGTCCCCGCCGATGGTGCGGCGGGCGTCCCCGCCGCACCACTAGACCGCCAGGGTGAGTGATTCTCACAATTTGATACAGTGCCACATCGAAGGTTACTGGTTAAATTAAGGAATGTTGGCCTGGAACATAGTATTTGTACCTGGATAGAGAACTGGCTAAAAGATAGACTACAAAGAGTGGTGGTAAATGGAACATTTTCTAATTGGACCAGTGTTAATGGAGTACTGTAGGGCTCTGTACTAAATGATTTACTTTTCAACCTGTTTATTAATGACCTGGAGGAGGGCATTGAAAGTACAGTTTCTATTTTTGCTGGTGATACTAAATTGTGGAGAACTATAGTGTAACGACCGGCACCCAATAACAGAACAGTTGCTAAGCACCCTGGTCTCGGCTCCGGGAGGAGCCCTCAGCTTAACTCAGATGCCACCTGGACTTATTGAGAGTTGCAAAGTGAAGGGTTCTGGCTAGCAGAGGGGCACGACTGTTAATCAAAGTCTTTGGGCAGAAGATCGTGGTACAAGTCTTCAGGCAAAAGGATAATCAGATCAAGCCGGGTCGAGGCAGGCGGAGTACTATCGTAGTCAGGCAGGCACGGGTCAAACCAGGAGATCAACCAAAGGGGTTAGGCAGAATCAAAGTCAGATATCAGGCACGGGTCAAAACCAAGGAGTCAGTCAGGAGGGTAGTGGATATAGAAGAGTCATTTACCAGGCAGGGTCAGGATTCCAGAAATCAGGATAGTCAGATACAGGCAGGGATCACAACAGATAATCAGAATCTGTAGCACAAAAAGGCCCCAGGAACTCTAAAGAGGAACCTATAACGGGCAACATTAACTTGTTCCCTAGCTCTTTTAAATATTTGAATTTTGCGCCAATGGGCGCCGACGTGACTGCGTCAGTGCCTTTAACCAGGAAGTGCACTGGGAGTGCCCTAGGAAGCGGAACAAGAGGGATGAAGCGGCGGGCATCCCCGCTGACCCCCCACTAGACCACCAGGGTGAGTTGTTACATATAGTTTCCATCCAGGATGCCAACACTTTACAGAGTGATTTGATTTGTTGAAAGTTGGAAAACAGGACAGCAAACTGGAAAATGAGGTTCAATGTTGATAAATGCAAGGTTATGCACTTTGGCAAAAATAATATAAATGCAAGTTATACACTGAATGGCAGTGTTGGGAGTTTCCTTAACAGAGAAGGATCTAGGGTTTTTTTGTACATAACAAGTTGAGTAATTCTGGGCAGTGTCATTCTGTGGCCACTAAACCAAATACAGTTCTATCTTGCATAACAAAATGGCATAAACTCAAGGGATGAAAACATAATTATGCCTCTTGCTAGGTCCCTGGTAAGGCCTCATCTGGAGTATGCAGTGCAGTTTTGGGCTCCGGTCCTTAAGAGGGATGTAAATGAGCTGGAGAGAGTGTAGAGACTAAGTGCAACTAAACTGGTTAGAGAGGGATTGAAGATTTAATTTATAATGATTGACTGTCATGGTTGGGGTTGTTTTTTCTGGAAAAATTTATATTAGAGGACATTAAAGACAAATAGCAGGGGAACTTTTTACCCATAAAGAGGATCACCAGCACCAGAGGCCACCCCTTCAGACTAGAAGAAAAGGACTTTAATTTGAAGCAGTGTAGGTGGTTCTTCACAATGAGGTTGTAGAATGCACTGCCAGGTGATGTTTGATTCTGTTAATGCCTTTAAGAGTGGCTTGTTTGATTTCTTGGAAATGCATAATATCCAATGGTATTGTCCTACAATTCTATAGGTATATCACAAGTGTGGGTGCCAATAGCAGCCAATCAGCAATCTGTCTTGAACAGATTCAAGTTAAAAAATGAAAGTAAATACTGGATTGTAAACTCAGTTACAACACCATCCTAAAGAGCTCCCTAGTTTTCTATAGAAGTTGCAGAAACCCATAATTATTGATGCAAAAAAATATCCACAATGAGAATTCAGCTGATCAAAAACTTCATTATGAATGTAAAAGAACCTACCAATAGGAATTCTGATTCCCAGCCCTATGTGCTGCACTTGTGTTGTTATCTTACATACAGAGATAATTATGTCGTTTTTTTCTTCATGATATTACACTGGAATCAGACATGGAGAAAAAGGACAGACTTGTTCAGTGCTGGGAAACCATACTTATAGGATTAGGAACACCAAAAACTGAAAGAAAGTGGCTTAAAGGAATGACAATATAATGTACTGTTGCCCTGCACTGGTAAAACTGGTGTGTTTGCTTCATAAAAACCACTATAGTTTATATAAACAAACTTCTATGTAGCCATGGAGGCAGCCATTCAAGCACAGGATACACAATGGATAACAGCTAAATTCTGAAAAGTCCCATTGTGTACAACAGATCTTATCTGATATGTGTGGTCTATCCTGTAGCTCAGATATTAATGGCTGCCCTCATGGCCACAAAGCAGCTTGTTTATATAATCTACTGTAGAGTTTCTAAAACAAAAACATCAGGTTTGACAGTGCAGCACAACAGTACCTTATATTTACATTACTTTGGTGTTACGCTTCCTTTAAATCGTTTCCAATTGCAGAAACAAAGAAGAGAGAGATTGATGCAGATCAGCTGGGATTCTCATTGGAGGATTTGTTGTATTTAATGCACCCACTGGCTGTGGAGATTTTGGGGAAAGATTTGTAAACGAATTATTGTGCAATATTGCTTTTAGAATAGAACCCTCATGTTGCTGGATTACAGCTCCCAGTATGTCTCAACCTTCATTATATGTTACATTAATCTGGGATTTGTACTCCAGCAACAACTGAATAAAGTCCCGTTGAACAGTGCAGCAGGGTTTACTATCCCTTTCATTGGTTGCTCCCGGCGGCTGCACTTGAGCAATTTAGCTCCTACATTTGTGAATCAGCCCAGGAGTGTTCTTACACACAAAAAAACTTTCTATGTATTTAACAGTTAACAATATAGAAAATAGTGGAAGTGGCAAAATGGAAATAACATGCATTATTCCTTAAGAGGAGGTAAAATTAATTTTCAAAACATTTATCTGAAATACAAGAAAGGACTGATAATGCACAAAACCCATTAGCAGTTGAAAAAAATGCTGTTTCATATTCAGACTTGAAAAATAAAGCCTTTGCTGACAATTTTACAAAACTGAAGAGGATTGTTTTGTTCTCTCTCATTGTCCAACGGTGACAATTCCCTGCGTTCTGTCACTGCTATTTCTCAGGCTAAATACTGCACTAACAAAATGCATTTAGCCAAAATAAAACACAGATATGGAGAATAGCACCTGCTGCAGCTCAGATTTGTTTTAACACAGGCCTTTGTCTAACAGCTACCTAGGAGTTTATCACATGGGAAGGGGTTTCGTCTTTGGAAGGATTAAAGCGTTTATTATAAGCTCCCCTTGGGTCCAAATGGCCTAATCCTTTTCTTGAAAGTGTTATTACTTGTTAAAGGAGAAGGAAAGGTTAAAACTAAGTAAGCTTTATAAGAAAGGCCCACCCCCTAAATACACCAGTAAACCCTCAAAGTAATGCTGCTCCGAGACAAAAGAAACACAGCATTTATTTCCTTCTATTGTGTAAACATGGGCTTCTGTATCAGACTTCCTGTTTTCAGATTAAACCATCTTGCCCCGGGCAGGAGCATGCTCAGTTTGCTCCTCTCCCCTCCCCCTACTTTCTCTGATGTAATAGGAGCCCAGGACTATAAGTGAGCAGGGAGAGACTCAGGCAGGAGGTGGTCATACTAAGCTGCTATCCTAAACAAACAGAGAGCTTCTATATAGCTTTTTAATCAGGTATGGTAAACCATTCTTCAGAATAAACTTAACATTCTAGCTTGCACTATTGCAAGCTAATCTATTGGCAATAAAATGTCTCTGTAGCGTTTCTTCTCCTTTAATGGGGAAGTCATCCCCTCCGGTGATCAAACCCCTCCCTCCCTCAGCCATTGCCCCTAACCTGTTAGGTCTCCTCCAGGCAAGATCACGGACGCCATCTTGTCCCACATCGTCTTCTTTCTTGATGCGCATGCGCAGTAGGACACATTTGCCGGTTGGTACTACAGCGCATGCGCCCGCACTTCTTGAAGTTTTTTTATTCCCTTTTTCAGAAACTTTGTGAAATTTGGGCGCATGCACAGTAGTACGACCAGCAAACGAGTCCTACTGCTCATGCACCGCCGTATCAAGGAAGAAGACTGTGTGGAGCAAGATGGAGCCTGTGAACTTGCCTGCAGGGTCATCAACAGTCTAAATTTTGAGTTTATGGGAGTTTCTAAAGCAAATAAAGTGAAAGACCAATCAAAATTTATAAAAAAAATGCAAACTTTTTAAATTCGGTTCAATAGAATTGACCTGCAAACTCAAATTAAATTCGATTACAGTTTTTTTCACCCCTCCCCCCCAGTTTTTTTTTTCAGACGACACCAAATTGAATGTAGGGAGTCCCAAATCGGCTAAAACACCAATTCGGCAGCTTTTACATGGTGAATAGTTAATCATGTCCCTCAGTACATGATAAATTGTGAAATTCAAAATTGTTTTTAACTCTAAACGAATTTGGATTATACCCTAGTCAAATTACACTAAAATAAACTGCCAATTTGAATATAAAAATTCTAATTTTCAATTCGACCCTTGAAAAATCTGCCCCAAGTGACTTCAACTGGTTTTCATTATTTATAGTTTTAATTATGTGTCTTCTATTTTCAGCTTCAAATGGGGAGTATAAAAACAAATGCTTATGTTTATTTCAACTTTTTCATACTCCTCTTTCTATTCAGGCCTCTCCTATTCATATTCCAGTCTCGTATTCAATGCAATGCATGGTTGCTAGGGTTGTTTGAACCCTAGAAGCCACATTGCTGAAATTGCAAATTGGAAAGCTGCCCAATAAAAAGCTAAATAACCAAAAAAATTGAAAACCAATTGCAAATTGTGTGACTATCCCTCTCTTCATCAAACTAAAAGCTAATTCAAAGGTGAACACTTCCTTTAAGTGAAATGCAGCAATTTATGGATCAGATTCTATTAAAATGTTATTTATTGGAACACATTACAAAGAATAAACATGAGAAGCACCTGCTACTTCCGAATTTGTTTAAAGCATCCCCATCCTTAATTTTGTCTATGAATAGTGATCTATTTAGGGGGCTATTTTGACAGTGAGTCTGGAGTGTTCTTTTCCTCCTTTTTACTACTACTACGTCTCCTTTAAGACCTTTCCAGCCAGTTAACAAAAAACCCTTTAATAGTGGTTGGGAAATTTGCAGTTGCTCCTTGTATAAACACTGCTTTTAATTAGGTTAACAGTTGTAACTTGATATATATCTTTCCTCTCTAGAAAGATGTCCATATGGTTTTTGAAGAACAGCAGGTGGAATCCCCTTTCCTTTGTACTTGACACACTATTGAAGCCAGCTTTTTATTCTCTACACCACCAAGTTAGTCGTTACATTGAATTTCACGGCCTTCACAGTTTACTATAAACTTCTAGTCTCAGAATTTCTGATTTTAGTGTGTAAATCATAAAAACTATATGGACAATAGCATTTACAGTATGGGAAAGATGCACGGCCGAAATATTTCAGGACAACCCCTAACCTCCAAACATGTATATTAATAATATTCTTTCTCATTAAGTTGTTCCTTTTTTGCCAAATTGCTAGAAAGAAAGAAAAAAAAATCCTAAATGGTAAAAAAAAAAAATAAAGTAGAATAGGCTCCGTACACCTCCCATTGACTTCTATGTGCCTCATCTGTTTTTACTTGGAGATGGTATTGGTATTAGGTTTTTTCACGGTTTTTACACTTAATAAGTCTTATATTTTTTAAAGAGAAATTATAATAATACATTTTTAGAAAAAAAGACATAGTAAATTGGTCTCATAGGGTTCTAAGCACTTCTTTCAGAGTGAAGTGGCAATCAAAATGATACTGCTAAGGGCTCTTACAGACAAGCTTTTTTTTACCTGCGTTTCGGTTTCATGCGTTCAGCCACAGGGGAGCGCAGGAGTAGACGCACTGAATTCTTTTCAATGTGGGTGTACTCACGCAGATGTGTGTAAGCGCTGAACGCAGGTTGGGACGCAGCACGTTGCATTTTACTTGTGTAAGCCACATTGAAAAGAATTCACTGCATCTACTCCTGCACTCCCCTGCGGCTGAACGCATGAAACCAGAACGCAGGTAAAATCTGTAAGAACTGCACTGCATGCTGGTGCTATGAGAGAAGGGGTTGATCGCCTGTATTATAATGTAGAGAGTAAAATTGTGAGACAATGTGTAATTGGTTTTAATTTTTTTTATTTGTTGAAGTTTTAAGTCATGGGATTCAGGATGCTAGGGTCCAAATTATCCTAGCAACCTTGCATTTGTTTTGAACAAGAGACTGGAATATGAATTGTAGTCTTAAAGAGCATTTGTTTTTTAGATAGGGCCAGTGACCCCCATGTAAAATTTTTATAGTAAGAATTCATTCTCTGTTCACTCCGCAGCATTCATACTAGAACTTCTAGACACTGCAAGAGCTTCTTTCCACAAGCAATTAGAGTGCTTAAAGGGGTGGTTCACCTTCAAGTTAACTTTTAGTATATTGTAGAAGGGCCAAATCTAAGAAGCTTTTCAATTGGTCTTCATTATTTATTTTCCATTGTTTTTTAATGATCTGCAATTTTCTTCTGTTTCTTTGCAGCTTTCAAATGGGGGTCACTGACACCATCTAAAAACAAATGCTCTGTAAGGCTACACATGTATTGTTATTGCCACTTTTTAATTACTTATCATTCTATTCAGTCCCTCTCCTATTCATATTCCAGTCTCTTATTCAAATCAATGCAGGGTTGCTAGGGTCATTTGTACCCTAGAAACCAAATTGCTGACACTGCAAACTGGAGAGCTGCTGATTAAAAAGCTAAATAACTCAAAAACCACAAATAATAAAAAATGAAAACCAATTGCAAATTGTCTCAGAATATCACTCTCTACATTATACTAAAAGTTAACTCAAAGCTGAACAACCCCTTTAACAAGTTAACATTATAAAAGCTGTCTGTTACCTGCGATGCCTAATTTGCATTCGGCGCGAAGTTGAACATATAATAGAAGTATATGTTACAGCCAATACATTAACCTACACAAGGAAATCTTTATTAAATAAAATAAAGTTTTTCTATTGCCCTAAACATGCGCCCACTATATAGTTGAGTTGCCATATGTTAGGAAATGTAGGGGTAAAGTTTTCTTTTTCAAACTCCTATCCATTGTATTGAACTTCGCCAGGTCTGACCTGGTGAAGTAAAGTCTAGCGCAAGAGGTAATGTTGAGTAAAATGGGCATCTTGGTGAATTAGAGTAGTTACATCCCTTTGCCTGGCATAAGTTTGCGAAGTTGGGTTAGTCCATCTACTTTGCTAATGGATTTTCGCCAGGGACACTGTTAGTAAATTGGCGAAGTTGAGAAATTACGTCACACTGGCAAATTAGCGCTAGCGTTAGAACTAGTGATGGGCGAATGTATTCGTGATGGGCGAATGTATTCGCCAGGGGCGAATTCCCGTGATTCGCCAGCAAAATTTCGCCGGAAAAACGAGTCGCGCGTCGAGGAAAACGACACGCGTCAAAGTTGACGCGACGGGCGTCATAAGCGTCCCGCTACTCGTTTAGCAAATTTCTCAGGAAATTCGCAAATTTTTCGGCGAAGCAAATCTTGGGAGATTCGCCCATCACTAGTTAGAACGCTTCACCCTTTAGTGAATTTGCCCCATGGTGTCAGAATGCTACATGGGTGGGTTATTTACTATACCACAAACTTATCTGCTGTGGTTTTTTTGGTCCAAAAACTCGATTTTTTCCCCCCGATGCTGCGAAAAGCCTGAATCAGAAAATCCACCACATCAGACATGCCGAGGTCATTTATGAGTCAATGGGAGAGGCACCTATTCCAACTGTAGTTTGTACTGGGTTTAGCCTTAAAACAAAAACTGAGTATTTGGGTTTTTGATTAATTTGTTTTTTTTATTAATAAGGTCAAATCGTGGACGGGAGTTTGATTGTCTTCTTTTTATTAACACAATGAGATAAAATCGTGGTTTTATCAATAACCCCCTAATTGTTTCCCGAAAGTTCACAAAAACTTTGTTAAATAAAAAAAAAAACTGAGGAGATGGCAGTTTAATTTTCATCTTCAATTAAGTAACAGTGCTGATTATTATTAGTTTCAGGGGAAAAAAAAACGAATTCCCTTTCAGCACTATTTATACTCTCTTGCTGTCCCTTCACATCTTTTCTACTTACCTCCACAAGAAAACAGATGGAACTATTTATATATATTCCTGTGTTTGTATATACATACATGCAGCTAATTGCAGGCACATTTATAAAACAAGGAGCATTAACTACGAGGAGCTCTACTGTCATTGTTGTGCAGTTTGCTGCATGAAATAGTAGCAAAAAACAGATTTTCAGTAGTGATGGCCGAATTTATTCGACGGGGCGATTCGCCGTTGGCGAATAAATTCGCGCGTCAAAACGAAAACGGCGCGACCCAAAAATGATGCGATAAAAACGTGCTGCAACTCGTTTCGCAAATTTTTTCGCCAATTCGCAAATTTCGCTGGAAATTCGCAAATTTTTCGGCGAAGCGAAACTGGGTAGATTCGCCCCTCACAAATTTTCACCATTCACTGAATGTACTACTGCAAAATGCTCCCTGCCTTAAATTTCCAACTACACCACATCCCATTCCCTTTTCTCCTACACACTAGTTCAATCCTTTGTTTACCTTTCAACTGCCTTTCCAGCTTTTGTCTTCATCATTTTTTCATAAATTCTTGGAATTCAGTCAATCCCTTAAGGTTCTGGGTCACACAGCATGTTTTAGTCTTTTCTCAGCATAGCTGGATATAATCTAAAGCCATACTTTGTAAATGTAACTGTAAAGAAGAATCCCATCAGGCATGGTTAGAGGCCAGAAAATGTTCTTGAAAAATATATGTGTAACTCTTTAGCTAATGTTGAACTACAGCCGCCAGAATCCTCCCCAAAGGTAACTGGTGGAAGTCCAAATATTGCAGCTATAGGTTGGCTTGGCATTCCTTAGGGTGGTGACATATGCATATATGACAAGATTCGGGGAGAATTAGTTGCACGGCGACAAACTGCTTATCCTCCCGAAAAGGCTTCCCACCAGCTACATTCTAAATCCCTGACGGGAAGTCCCTCGGATCGCATCATTTTCCAAATTCGCCTCACGAGGAAACTTCAGGTGACTTTGGAAGACGAGCTCTCCGAGTGCCATCCTGCCGCCAATTTAGATTTTAGCCGGCATGAAGGCTTTTCGAGGAGATTAGTCGCCCGAGACGATTTGTCACCGGGGGACTAAATCTCCCCAAATCTTGGTCACCACCTTAAGTTGGGGCCCAAAATCTAAAACAATTAGGATATATATTAAATCCTTTACAAAATATTTAGCCAAATTATAAATGATGTGAACTCTAGTCTATTCCAATCTGAACACATTTTAATGGTTTATATTTGTGGCTTGTAGCCTTACAAAGCATTTGTTTCTATGGGTTCAGTGACCCCCAATTGAAAGCTGAAGAGAGTCAGAAGAAGAAGGCAAATAATTATGGATGAGTTTCACCTCAGAATAGACGCCAATAGACTTAATTCGCCGCACATCAAAACAATTTGTCGCCCATAGTTTAATGCAATTAGGGGACATCACAAATTATTAAAGGGATACTGTCATGGGAAAAATGTTTTTTTCAAAACGCATCAGTTAAAAGTGCTGCTCCAGCAGAATTCTGCACTGAAATCCATTTCTCAAAAGAGCAAAGACTTGTCTGACATGTTCCTTTGATTTACTCCACATAAACAATTCACACTCTTCAGTAATGACTGTTACCCACTTTTTTAGACTGAAAATAATGTCACCAAATGTTTCACCTCTTAGTCTGAGGCATGGTTTTCTACAGATTCTTAGGGGTTTATTTATTACTCATTTTTTTGTGGTCGAGTTTTTGAAGGGGAAAACACATTTTAAGAGGAAAAGAAACGAATTTTTAGAGATTTACTATACCCAAGAGCTCCCAAACTGCGCATGCGCATAAATTTCCGTCAATTCTGCGCCTGCGCAGTAGTTTGGGACCGGAAATTTGCTCCAACTGCAATTGCGCTGAAACACTTAAGTGAACAGAGTCTGCACAGAGGAGAGTGTTGTTCACTTGTTTGGCTGTTGTGAAGCATTTTCTCTTCACCATGGAAATGATTCTGTGATCATCCATCACTGTTTGTGGACGTCCAGGTCTTTTTGTATTGCTGAGTTCACCAGTGTTTTCTTTCTTTCTCAGGATCTACCAAACTGTAGACTTTGCCATATTGTAGCAATTTCTCAGATTGGTTTTTTTTTTTTGCAGCTTAAGGATTGCTTGTTTCACCCGCAATAGCATTTTGAGTCAATTGCCCAATTACATTTGAGCCCCAGAAATAAAGGGATTGTGTTAAAAAAAAAAAAAGGATTTGGTTCCTCACATTTTTATGCAATCTTTTTGTTCAACCCCTGAATTAAAGCTGAAAGTCTGCAGTTCAACTGCATCGGAGTTGTTTCATTTAAAATTTATTTTGGTAATGTCCAGAACCAAAATTAGAACAAAGTTGTCTCTGTCTAAATATTTATGTACCTAATATACACATCCCACAGACCTATTTTAAAATTAACTTTTTGTTATACAATGTATGAGTTTAATTTTTCGATTTTGTGGATGGGTCTGTTCAAAATTATAGCCAATTGCAGTTTTGGAATTTAAATGGGAATTCTGACTGCCTCCCCCCACCATTTACCAGAAGTTCCCCAATTCCGGACCCCCTTTCCCTTGTCACCATATGTAACGCCTGGGTTTTCCATTCCAGTATAGTCATTGATTCAGTGTTTGCATGTTCTGTAAGCATTCACTGACATCAGATGAGCTTGTGATCACTCAGCTGCCTCATAAGAACTTACTTCACTTCCACCAATGGGCTTTATGCAAAATGTCTTTTTTCGACATCTCTCGACTTCAGGGGGTTTACATCTTTGCTAAAATGTCAGGTCAATGTCTAGCTTTAGTCCACCCCATGACCAGAATGTATAGGATCAGTGGCTAAACTCTGCTAAAGACAATACATTCTATATGGCAATGCCCAAGCAGCAGGCCGAGTGTTCAATATACCTTTTATTTTTGGGCCACATATTATTAAAATTATTGAAGGGGTAGTAAACCCTGCTGCCCCACACTGTTTAATCAAACTTTACTCAGCTGTAGCTCAACTACAAATCCCAGCAAACACTGTCAAAGTTAGGTCATGCTGGGAGCTGTAGTCCAGCAACATCAGGGTTGTATTCTTAAAGCAATTTTGTACAATAAAACTTTTCCTCAAAAAAAAAAAAAAATCCTCAAATGAGAATCCCAGCTGATCTGTAAAAAGCTCGTTCCCTGTTCCTGTAATTGGAGTTGGAAGCTTTAAGCACAGTTTCCCAGCATTGAACAAGTCTGTCCTTTATCCTCATGTCTGATTCCAGTGTAATATCATCATGAAAACAAATGACAATTATCTCTATATGTAAGATAACAGCAAAGTGATGGACATGGTGCTGGTAATCAGAATTCTTATTGGTCAATTATTTTGTATTTATAATGAAGTTTTTTATGAGTATGCATCTTCTATAGAAAACTAAACGGTTCTGTGGATCGGCATTTTGGTTGGGTTTAAAACTCCTTTAAAGGAGAAGGAAAGTGTTTTTACACGTGGTGATGCTAAATGTTAGGCAGCCCCAAGTGACTACTTTTACCTACCTGATACCACAGGCCGGTGGTCCTATCAGCCAAAAACCACACCGGTCTGAGGTTCTTCTAGTGAGCACCATGGACCGGTGCAGTTTTCGGCTGAGCACAGACCCGGGGTACCAGGTAGGTAAAAGTCCCATGTGGGTGCCAAACATTTAGCACCCCAAGTGTAAAATCCCTTCCCTTCTCCTTTAAACCCTTCCGGCACAAAACCCTTCCCCTCCTGCCTACCTCCCCCCCCCCCCCCCCCCCCCCCCCCCCCCCAAGATATTGCCCCTAACCTGTTAATTACCCCAAAGTCCAGGTCCCCTGCAGGCAAGTTCACAGGAACCATCTTGTGCTGCACCATCTTCTTCCTTGACCCTGCAGCGTTTGGCGGCGCATTCGCAGTAGGACGCATTTGCTGGTCGGTACTACTGCACATGCGTCCAAATTTCACGAAGTTTCCAAAAATGGCAATAGGAAAACTTTGTGAAGTTCAGGCGCATGCGCAGTAGTTCCAGCCGGCAAATGCCGCCGGATCAAGGAAGAAGACGGTGCGGGACAAGATGGCGCCCCGTGATCCTGCCTGGAGGGGACCTGGACTTTGGGGTAATAAACAAGTTTGGGGCAATACCCGGGGGGGGGGAGGCCAGAACAGTGTCATAAACATAGCGGTTACATAGCAGCTTTGCAGTCATGTCACAGCTATGCTTTATTGTTTCAGTTATCTTCAAGAAAAAACTAAAATTTGCGGTTTCTAAAAACAAACTGTTAAATTATACAGTTGTAATGGAAAGAAACATTACAACTTGGTATAACAGTTGATTATCATGCTGCTACCATACGGTACCTTCTCTGATTCAGGTAGGCAGCTCTATCCATGACTGGTGTCCTATATACAAATTAAAATCAGATTTGTCGTTTCAGATCGCATGGCTATGGGCGAACATCATGTAACGTAGAAAAGCGGGTCAGGACATGACATCTTTTATTCCATGGGATACACAGTAGGCTAAGCTGAGAAAGTAGGGCACAGAGACAGACATAGATGGATCCAGAAATGTATAGTCAGGAAAAAAAGATAAAATACCAAAGACAGCCGATACAGGCATGAAACCGGTTATCCAGAATGTCAAAATGGTGCACTGCTTCCCATGGTTGTCATATGAAAATCACCTGAAAAAAGCACATATAGTTGTCTGGCTGATCTGTGATTTCAGGGAAATATAGCCAGTATCTTACCTTATTTGTTGTTTTTTTTTACGTTTAAAGGAACAGTTCAGGGTAAAAATAAAAACTGGGTAAATAGATAGGCTTTGCAAAATAAAAAATGTTTCTAATATAGTTAGCTAAAAATGTAATGTATAAAGGCTGAAGTAACTGGATGTCTAACATAACAGAATACAACACAACTTCCTGCTTTTCAGCTCTCTAAATCTGAGTTAGTCAGCGACTTGAAGGGGGGCCACATGGGACATAACTGTTCAGTGAGTTTGCAATTGATCCTCAGCATTCAGCTTATATTCAAATGCAACAGTTATGGCCCATGTGGCCCTCCCTCAAGTCACTGATTGGTTACTGCCTGGTAACCAGGGCAACCAGTCAGTGAAAACAAAAGAGAGCTGAAAAGCAAGAAGGAGTGTTCTGTTCTGTTAGACTTACAGTTACTCCAGCCTTTATACATTACATTTTTGCCTAACTATATTGAAAACATGTTTTATTTTGCACAGCCTATCTATTTACCCAATTTTTACTTTTAAACTTAAAGGAAAAGTAAATGTTTTTCTTTTTCTTTCTGTAAATTTGCTCTAAACAGCCCCCCAGATTAATGTACCTTAGTCCCTGCTGCAAGTCTGCTCTGGTTTCTGTGTTATCAGCAGTTTGTTTCCCCTTCTTCCTGGTGCAGAGTGAAGCCCAGCCCCTTAGTTTACTGAGCAGTCCATTTGCTGCTGTTCCACAATAGAGAGGAAGAGGGAGCCAGTGTTTCATTAGTAAGCTAGTTTCCCCAAGCAAAAGGTGCTAAACACACTGCTCTCTGCTATGTCACATTATGCAAATGATAAACTGGACTAGTCCAAGATATAAGGTCAGCTCAGAAAGCTAAGGGGCTGGGCTTCACTCTGCACCAGGAAGAAGGTGAAACAAGCTGCTGATAACACAGAAACCAGAGCAGACTTGCAGCAGGGACTAAGGTACATTAATTTGAGGGGCTGTTTAGAGCAAATTTAGAGATAGAAAAAAAAAACGTTTACTTGTTCTTTAACAATTCCTTTAATTGCCAGACAGGTAACACTACAGTCCAGCTGTTAAGGAACTACAAGTCCCACAATGCATTTGCCTGACTGTGGCTGTCAGACTCCATTGCATTGTGGGACTTGTAGTTCCTTAACAGCTGGAGGGCCAAGTTTGGACACCCCTGACAGTATGTCCCAAAAATAAAAACAGCTGCTTTATTTTTCCTCACCTGATTGAAGATGCTGAACAGTCTCTGGTAGCTGTATTCTTTATTAGTAATCCCTCCACTGCATTAGCGTGTTGGGAAGATGCATGCTTTGCTACAGTCTTCAACAATGCCCGTTTCACCAAGATTCTGCCTGGAATTTGGTAACCCTGCCCATTTTACCTTATATACAAGCGAGCATCACCCAGTTGCCATTAAAATAAATTCAACTCTAGCAACAACGGCATTTTCAGTCTATGACTCAACAATCATTGCTCTACCTAAAAGTGAAGTCCCAGCAGATTTAAGTTGCTTTTCTCTGTAGTGCAGTGCTGTTAACGGTCCTCCTCTTCGATGTCAACCCTGTGTTTAAGAGTAATGACCTCAATAGACCTTCACTTGTTGGTTTATAGTCATAGATGAAGACTACGGGATGTGGTAACTCATTGGTGTGAGAGGTTCTAATGCAGCACATAGTGACACCCGAATAGGATTTACTTAGTACTAGCTAAATAAAAATTTATAGAAAAAAAAATCAGTCTAAAAACTTCTCTTGCCAACATGGTTATTGTGGAAAAGGGCACATTACAGTATATACCTTCCTCATTTCTATATGTTCAAAGATATTTAATCACTGCAGGTTTTCACTTTGAAATGTACACACTGTCATTCGTCTCTTCTGCTTGATTTTTTTTTTCTCAATTTCCAAAGCCCCTGGGACCCAAAGACATCTGGTTTTCAGGCTCTTTCTCAAACACTGCTCTGGTTTAGATTTTCATATAGGAAATACTAGGTCACTGCCTCCTTATCCTTTATATCTTAGCAGCATTTAAAAGCACAGACCATGGAGCAAGTCTCTAGTTTTTCCACGCTGTTAACTTCTGAGACCTGTCCTATTCATATTTCCCAACTTATTTTTTTTTTTAAAGCTTCAGTTCCTATATTCTGTGTCCTTATCGCCAGCTAAATGATTTGAAGGACCTACACACTATTCATCATTATGTATTTAGATTTAAAGCGCAAGCAAAGGCAAAGAAATAAAATCCCATTTTTACTTTCTGTAATGAAAAAGAAATCCAACTCCAATATACTTTAATTAAAAAATGTGTACCGTTTTTATAAGAAACCCGACTGTATGCAGTGAAATTCTCCCTTCATTTAGTGCTGTGGATAGGAATTGTCAGACGGTCCCTAACTTCTGGCTGGGAAACAATCATACTTATGAACAGCAGGGGGAGCCCCTGCCTTACTTACCAGCCATGCAGAACTCAAGCAGCTTTGTTTTTTGATCATTTATGACGATCCCTAAGCAGCACAGACCATACTGAGCATGTGTATGTAGTCTAGTCTTGCAAAGATGTATAACAAAGTTACAAGATGACAGCCCCCTGTGGCCAACTTTGAAAGCATAAATCATTTGTTTGATTAGGCTTGTGGTGCAGTAAGTTCATGTTTATGTTTAGTATACAAAATACAGCATTTCTAGCCTTATTCTATTTTACACTTTCCTTGTCCTTTAAGGATCAAATGTCCGCATACAAATCAAGCTATCCACTATCTGAGATTCAGATTTCCCAATATAATAAACAATTTTATGAATAACCTGTAACAGCTTAATAAATGGTGCTTAGTTATAACTGATGGCTAGGTTTGACAAACTAAAATTTATGTAGTCTGAGATAACGTATCCATACATTAATATGTACTACATGGATATAAGTATCTGGACAGATGTCTACCAAAAATCTCATTCCCAAACCAAGCCCACTAGAATGCTGGGAAAAGTATTTGTACAAGATTACATACAAGGTGGCACAATGGTTAGTACTGCTGCTTTGTAGCACTAGGACAGTGGTCCTCAAACTTGGCCCTCCAGCTGTTAAGGAACTACAAGTCCCACAATGCATTCGCCTGACTGTGGCTGTCAGACTCCATCATTGCATTGTGGGACTTGTAGTTCCTTAACAGCTGGAGGGCCAAGTTTGAGGATCACTGCACTAGGATCTCAGGTTTTTATTTTTAACAAGGTCACTTAAAGGGGTGGTTCACCTTCAAGTTAACTTTTAGTATATTGTAGAAGGGCCAATTCTGAGAAGCTTTTCAATTGGTCTTCATTATTTATTTTTCATAGTTTTTTTAATCATTTGCAATATTCTTCTGTTTCTTTGCAGCTTTCAAATGGGGGTCACTGACACCATCTAAAAACAAATGCTCTGTAAGGCTACAAATGTATTGTTATTGCCACTTTTTATTACTTATTCTATTCAGTCCCTCTCCTATTCATATTCCAGTTTCTTATTCGAATCAATGCAGGGTTGCTAGGATAATTTGTACCATAGAAACCAAATTGCTGACACTGCAAAATAAAGAGCTGCTGAATAAAAAGCTAAATATCTATAAAACCACAAACAATAAAAAATTAAAACCTATTGCAAATTGTCTCAGAATATCACTCTCTACATCATACTAAAAGTTAACTCAAAGATGAACAACCCCTTTAAACCATCAAACTTTTGTGGGTTTCCTCCAGGATTTCCTACAATCCAAAACATACATGCAAAATAACTGATCACATAAGAATGTAAACTCCATTGGGGCAGGCACTGATGGGAATAATGTATAATGTCTGTAAAGTTTTGGAGGACATGCCAGAGTGATATAAAATAATAATTCTTAAGGATTATGTGCCCACAAGAATGCTGGGAATGACAGCCTGCAGGATTGCCCTGGGCTATGTGCCAAAGTGATCACTCAGATAGGGACCTTATATTGTAAAAGCCACAGTAGCAGGGACTTATGTGATTGTAATCCCTTTAAAGTACTGCTGAATATTTCAGATCAATATAAAGATACGAAATTAAGATTATATGCCACATTTAGAATTATGTGGGGAGTATGTACCTGCAGCGTTGCTGGAAAATTATGTGCCATTGTGACTATGAGTATACTTGGGGTAATGACCATTCTTTGCCAATGTACCTGCAGGAATACTTGCCACTCCATCATGAAAATGTTGCCCTTCAAACTTGGTGCCAGTAGTTTTTAGAAGGCCCTTTCATGGAACCAATTTCTAAGACCCGACCAGCAACCTGCATATTTACCCACCTTGATCCACTAACCGACCCCGACCCGCAACTGCCTTATCTGCAACCCCCATCAAACAGGAAATGATGTTGTTCCAACCCGGAAGTGACATCATAACAAGTTGGCGGAAACATGTTTTGTAAAACTTTAAAGGGATACTGTCATGGGAAAAATGTTTTTTTTTTTTCAAAATGCATCAGTTAATAGTGCTGCTCCAGCAGAATTCTGCTTTGAAATCAATTTCTCAAAAGAGCAAACAGTTTTTTTAATATTTCATTTTGAAATCTGACATGGGGCTAGACATATTGTAAATTTCCCAGCAGCCCCAAGTCATGTGACTTGTGCTCTGATAAACTTTAATCACTCTTTACTGCTGTACTGCAAGTTGGAGTGATATCACCCCCTCCCAATTTCCCCCCAGCAGCCTAACAACAGAACAATGGGAAAGTAACCAGATAACAGCTCCCTAACACAAGATAACAGCTGCCTGGTAGATCTAAGAACAGCACTCAATAGTAAAACCCATGTCCCACTGCGTACTATTCAGTACTATATTAGTACAATACTACAACAGCCTGCCAGAAAGCAGTTCCTTCCTTAAGTGCTGGCACAAGTCACATGACCAGGGACAGCTGGGAAATTGACAAAATGTCTAGCCCCATGTCAGATTTCAAAACTGAATATTAAAAAAATCTGTTTGCTCTTTTGAGAAATGGATTTCAGTGTAGAAGTCTACTGGAGCAGCACTATTAACTGATGTGTTTTGAAAAAAACATGTTTTCCCATGACAGTACCCCTTTAAAAAGAGTAAAACATAGACAATATAACATAAGATAAGACATTTAGATGAGACCCACAACCCAACCTGCACCATAAAATTCTGCCTTCTCTGCACATAACCCGCAGATACCTTACTCTCTGCAGGATTCCACAGTATGATAACCCCATTTGTTTGCAGAGATTTAACTGAATAAAAAAAACATAACCCACCTGTATATCAGTATCCAACCTCTAATGTATGAATGGAAGCAAATCCCACCAACAATATTCCAGAATCTAGTGGAAAGCCTTCTCGGAAAAGTAGAGGTTGTCAACAGCATCAAAGGGAAGACCAGATTTATATTAACACTCTTGGTTTGAGAGTGATATATGTGGCAGTGTTTTGGCAATGTAGTATATGAAGGTCCATACAGAATTGTTTGCAGAGATTTAAATGAGAAAAAAAAAACTTAACTCACCTGTACAGAACTTAAAGATAAACAAATGCAATCTGCAAGCAATGCCCAATGCCCAATATCAGTGTCCAACCTCTAACGGAAGCAAATCCCAACAACAATGTTCCAAAATCTAGTGCAGTGGTCCTCAAACTTGGCCCTCGAGCTGTTAAGGAACTACAAGTCCCACAATGCAATGATGGAGTCTGACAGCCACAGTCAGGCAAATGCATTGTGGGACTTGTAGTTCCTTAACAGCTGGAGGGCCAAGTTTGAGGACCACTGATCTAGTGGATAGCCTTCTCGGAAAAGTAGGGGTTCTCCCGGCATCTAAGGGAGGACCAGATTTATATAAACACCCTTGGTTTGAGAGTGATATGTGTGGCAGTTTTTGGCAATGTAGTATATGAAGGGAAATGTACATTACAAGAGAAAATCAAGTATATTGCAGTAGATAAAAATTCATATATATTTATTCTTTGCAGTGATTTTAAACACATCATACATACTTCCGTGGCCATACACTCCAGCCTTGCCTGTGCAGTTCTCTCAAGGCCCCAACAGGTCGATGCGTCGATACCAAGAACTTCACTAGGACCCTGAGAAGCAGTCAGGAATTATTAAAGAGCAGAACAAGCACAACAAGAAAACAAAGAACATGGTAATACAAAGATATCCACAGCACAATCATTTAAATATCCCATTTCTTATACAATTATGGTACATTACAGCACACTTAGCAACCTCCGTGCTCTTCATGTTAGCTGCTCAGTCAGTCTATACACTCAATTTACAATTCACAGTGACACCTGCTCACTCCCCCCCTTTCCTTTCCCCTCATTAAACAACTAATTGGCAACAATTCTTTTTTCTTCCCCATGTTATATATGAGGAATAGATTTCTCACAGGTATATACAGGACACCAGAGACTGCCAGTAGAAGATAAAACGCTTGGTCTTCAGAGACCACTGCTCTTTTTAATGCAGTTTCCCATGTTCAACTCTCCTCTCAGTCTTGCTCCCTTACACCCACATTCCACTCATAGGGCCTTATTTTTCAAAGTCAAAATGTATGGGACTATTTAAAAAGTCCAACCAAACTAGAATCCATGATCGGACCTTATTTGTTATTAAAAATGTGATGTTTTGGTATCCGAGGATGAGCAGAGTATAAAAGTGCTTTATTAGCAGATTCGTGCAGCCATTACACATCAACAGTAACTTGAACTCTAACACACTAAGCAGTATAGAAAGTACAGTGTATGCACCGTATACTCTTGTGCACAGTGACACCTACAGGCACCTTGCACAAACACCACAAAAAACAATCATGATTTTATCGGATCGGGGACAAACTAGAAAAAACTTGAGCGAAAATCCTAATCATATGTCGGGTTTTTGTCTGAAAAATCATAAATAGTTGGATTTTCAGGCTAATTCCAGCTCAGACCACAGAAACGTATCCAAATAGGATAATAGACGTCTCCCATTGACTTATATACAACCTCAGAAGACCTGAAATGCCGGATTCTGACTTTTTACATCTTTGGGGTATTATAAATCTCGACAAATTCAGATTTTATAGTAAAATAAACCAAATTTTTCGTGTTTTTGGCATTCAGACTTTAATAAATAACCCCCATAGTCTGTTTAAAGCACACATTGTTGGTCATTTATGAAAAGATTTTATACATGTCCAAGCTAGTGGGAACTCCTTTGAAGTAAAGTCTCTTAAAGTGGTAAAACGGATGTAGGCTGCACACGTCCTCAAATAACAAGTGTGGCTTAGAGATCACAAGAGACTCCTATTTGAATCATTATCGATATTCCTTAATTGGTCACACTGATATAGTTCTTTAATGCCCAAAGAAAGAGACAAACCAATTATAGAGCAAAGGTTTACCTAACAGAGACATTTATATTTGTATTTATGCTTTCTGTAGCACTGGATATGCTATACACTATCCCTTCGGCAGTCACATAGAATGCATTTCCCCACTTTTAAACAATGTGCTTTGCAAGGAATAATTTTTTAGGCATCTTCCTCTGGTCTGCATGGACCATATAGATTTCTAGCCAGCTATAAGTTCTATTTATCCCAACACTTTTACAGAAATTTCAATACTCGTTGAAGCAGATTCTTTTGCCGTGAAGGAGAATTGCTTACTTTTTTCTCAGGCATAATCCATAGAGCAGTGATCCCCAACCAGTAGCTCGTGGGCAACATGTTGCTCTCCAACCCCTTGGATGTTGCTCCCAGTGGTCTCAAAGCAGGTGATTATTTTTGAATTACTGGCTTAGAGGCAAGTTTTGGTTGTATAAAAAACAGATGTCCTGCCAAACATTCTCTCCTGTAGGCTGCCAGTCCATATAGGGGCTACCAAAAAGCCAATCAGAGCTCTTATTTGACATCCCCATGGACTTTTTCATGCTTGTGTTGCTCTCCAACTCTTTTTTACATTTAAATGTGGCTCACGAGCAAAAAAGGTTGGGGACCCCTGCCATTGATACCATATACTGTTTGTATGAACCTATCCATGGATTGTCTCTCTCCCTATTTTATGATGGGCTCAGCAAAGAGTAGCATGCAATAAAGGTTGCTTTATTGGTTTGATAGGTTGCTCCATCAGAGACGAGCCTTGGAGTCCTTTTTTTAGTTTTGTCCCACTGCAATAAACACAAACCAGTACTGAACAAGCAGGAAATAATTCAGTTTACGATATTTCAGCCTTCAGACGGGAATAGCGAATCTGCCCACTGCATTGCAAAAATTATACAGAACAGATAGACATGGCAAATATACTGGCACATTTAATTTTTCAAATAACTAACAAATGCAATAAATCTATCTACTCAAAAAATAGCTTCCACAATTCCTACAATTTCCTCTCTCACTATTAAAGGAGAATTCTACCTGTGTGGTAAAAAGCCCATACCCCCCACCCCAGGTAGAC
>CM044443.1:126131777-126147970 GCA_024363595.1 Xenopus borealis | reverse complement strand
CCCCCCCCCCCCCCGGAGCTTACACTCTAACAACGCTATAACATTCACATGGCAATTTTATTAGGACCCATTGATGACCCACCTGTAAGTTGCTGTTTCAGTGTATGACCTCCAGGCTGATCTATTATTTTAAACATGTAACCGGACAAGCTTCATATTCCATAAATCTGGATTTCATAGGTCAGAATGCACTGCGGAAAATTCTGTTGCGTGAGAGAATTAAGTAATAGGCGACCACATGGAACTGCAGTAAAGATAAATCTCTGCTACCTAATGAACACTGAATATGCAGATTCATATGCAGAATACTACAGTTTGCCCTACATCAAGGGGCTACTGGGTTGGGTTCCGGCATTATGAAATAAAGTTGAGGCTCCTGTTAACTCATAATAAGCTTCTAAAGGAGTATCTGAGACAATGAACATTTACCCGAGTGTCCTGAAGGATGGGTCCCAACCACTGCACTTCTATAGCGAGAATGCTCTAGTCTACAGTATGGAACAATAGCAGGCTTACCAGGAAACATGCTTTTAATGCACTAGCTTTAAACAAGAGATAATCAGTGCGGTGAACTGTGTGAAACATATTGTAAAACACCTTGTGAACACATTTTTTTTCAATAGTGGGAATTCAACATCGCCTATACAGGTATAGGACCAGTTATTCAGAATGCTTGGGGCATGGGGCTTGCTGCAATGTGGATCTTCATACCTTAAGGGTAGGGACAGACAGGGAGATTCGGGGAGATTTTGTCGCCTGCTTAAAAACGCCAGGCGACAGAATCTCCCCGAATCTCCCTGTCTGTCCCCAGCCTAAGTCTACTAGAAAATCATATAAACATTAAATAAACCCAATAGCCTGGTTTTCCTCCCAATAAGGATTAATTACCGTATATATATATTAGTTTGGATCAACTACAAGGAACTGTTTTATTATTACAGAGAAAAAGGAAATATTTTTTTTAGACATTTGGATAAATCTGAATCTATGGGAGATGGCCTTTCCGTTATTCGGATCTTTTCCCGGATGACAGATCCCATACCTGTATTAGCAAAGCATGAAAATACCAGTGTGTATGTGTCTGCCATAATAAGGATAGAAATTGAGTAGATGCCCATCAGAATATCACATATTACTTGTATACTGCCCTTGTGGGGGTACTAGTATGTGACTGTTATAGGGATTTTAGATTGTAAGCTCCACAGCGACAAGTACAGATGAGAATGATGAACAACCTGGTGATACTAAAAGACAATGACATTATTTTTCAGTTTAAGGTTTATGCTTTAATCACATCAGTGTTAATAATATAAGAAATAAATGAGTGGTTAAAACAGGGGAAGCTAAATATACAAGGGAGCATAAGACAGTAATACAGGGGCTGAACTAGACAGAACACCACATGTCCCTGAGACACAAAGAGATAAAGTGATAAGAGCGAGGGTCTGCATCCCTGCGTTATCATGCAGACAGTTTATATCGGAGGAGCCAGTCCGGCTTGTGAATGTACGGCATCCTGTTTGCTTTCCCTTTTCCTATTTTCAGATTAATATATATTCAAGCAAACCTATCTGCAGTCCAAATTTAAAGTCAGGTGGCAACCTCAACGCCAGTTAAACCCCACTGGGAGGCTGCCTCAGTACTGACAAGGTTAACTGTCTGAGTTAATCTGCCTGGCAGAGACGAGATTGTGCAGCAGGGCGGGGACATGAAACAGATATACAGCGTCCCAAAGTGACCTCCCGTGAGACGGGATTTTAACCTTTATATTGCCAAATCCCCCCTTCTGCGGTCTTTTCCCCGGCCTGGTTTAGCAGCAGGAAGAAGAGAACGCAACCCCATCCCTTCTCAGTGTCTGTATGTGTGTGTGTGTGTATATATGTATATATATATATATATATATATATATATATATGTATGTATGTATATTTTTATTTATATAGCGCTCCTTGAGGGCAAAGCACTGTACAGCAACAATAATTTAGTAGTAACAAACAAGGGATCACTGCATTAATCAGTAACAATAAGTGCATTATTATGAATACAGTTTGCATAAATATAAAATATAATTACACATTGTTGATATATAGATATATATCGGCTTTACAACAGTGGTGACAGTGTCCCAGTAAAACTGGCAACTTTATACAGAATGTGTTGCTTTCAACAGACTGCAGATTTAGAACTGAAACCCATTGTGAGTGGAGAGGAGGATCCCTATACAACAGTGAGGCACCGCCTGTTTGCAGGTTATCAGCACAAAGCTCAGCCAGACCTGATTTCAACACTTTGGAGGGAAGACTACTTGTTCTATGCTGCCAGCTTCTATAAGTATTCATCTCTCTCTCTCTATCACTGCAGTTGGAGCCACCATACTCCATATTATGATATGATGCAATTCTATGCAGAACGGAATCCTGTCTGCATGACAAGCCATCCTGCTACACTGAATTCTGTACCAAAAGGTGCACCTTGGTCTCATTTACTCCTAGAGAGAAGTGGTTTAACCCAAAACGAGGGAAATGGAGGTAAATGAAAGAATAGATAAAATGATAGATTAATAACATTAATAGGGGATTTGATAATAAGACATATCCTATAGAAAGGAAACACTGCAAATGGAATAGTGAAAAGAAAGTGAAAAAGCAAAAGAATTGAAGATCAGGGTGGAACAATGATGGGTATTAATAAAAGAGAAAAGGCGAGGGGGTGACTGACAGAATGTGGAAGAGGGAATGTGTGAGAGAAATTTGAAGTGCAAAGGGGAGGTACAGAGGAAGGAAAAAAAAAAGAAAAGAGCGAGAGAGGGAGGAAAAGGGAGGGGAATTCCAGGAGGAGGCAAGTGGGAGGAGAGGAGAGAAGTCAGAGGGAAGGAGAAATGAGAGAGAGATGGAGAAGGAGGGAGAAGAAACAGAGAGGGCAGAAAGGGTGGAGGGAGGCCGGGTAAGGGGGGGGGGGGAAAGAGTGAGAGAGTGCGCAGGGTTTGAGGCCAATTAAGTAAGAAAAAGGAGGAAAGAACAGTGTAAGTGATCAGAGAAGAGACTGAAAGATGTAGAGGAAGAAAGAAGGAGAGCGGGAAAGAGGCATTAGAGGAATGACAGAGGGAAAAGCCACAGTAGTGCTAGCAAGAGAGAGAGCTCATGAAGAAGAGTGAGGCAGAAGCATCTCATTGCCAAGAGCTGCCATAGCGCTGAATTCCAGCCAGGGAGGTAAGTTGCATTCCTTCTTTATTCCATACAGGAGAGGCCTGGAGAGGGGAGTTTGCTGCACTCAGGTAACACTTTCCTTTCTGGAGGGGAACTACACAGCACTGCATAACCCAGAGAGGTTTAACACTTCTCACTGCACCAGCCTGTGCCTTTAACCCAGTCTGTGCTGATTTTAACTCATTCCCTGGCAGAAAGGCCATGAAACACACAGTATTGATCCTTGGCCTGCAACACCCTCCCTGCAGAACCGTGCAGATTTCACCCCATTCCTGCTGCAGATAGGTGCATGAAGCGGCATATCAAACGAGGAGATCTGAGCATTTAACCCCTTGCTATACATGTCCTGCAGAGCATCACACACATCATTCGACTGTTATTATAACAATTAGTATAGTGCCCACATATTTCCCGGCATTTTACATAACTGACAAATACCGATACAGTCGGCATGATGAGGGCCTTGCTCGCAAAGGCTTGCAATCTAACGACACAGTGCCGTATGCGGAAACAGCAGACCTTTGCTTTAGTCTGCAGATACAGCCCCTTGTTTGCTGCAGGACATTACCTGATACTGCGGCATTAACCTATTCACAGCCGGAGGTGCCCGTTACCTTATGCAGCGAGCGAAGGAAATGTGCCCGCCTCACCAACACCTTTATTGTTAGAACGTATGAATAGTTCATCACTGCATGAATCTAACTTGATTCCTCAAAGAACATGGCACCACATTGTCCGAGTAACCGCCCAGCCTAAGGACACGGTCTGCCAAGTGCCGCTCGCGTACACTAATTGTCAAGCTGTCGGTTAATTTCTAGTGAGACCCACCAACTGGCAGTTGTCAAACGCTATTTCACCTATATAGCTCTTCATACATAATTCAACTGGCCTCCTATGTGCTGCTCTGCAAGCCACCACACTTCCAAAAATGGCTTCCAAATGCAGTGACCCCCACCCCTGCTCGAAACTCAATGCCCGCCCCAATCTCCCATCGGCCAATTCATTCAATTACACGCCTTGAAATTGTTCTTCCAATGCTCATGCGTTCATTTTCTTTCAAGCTCTGTTTAGCCAATGCCTCCACATCTTTCTCCATCTCCTCCTACTGATCAGTCATCTAACGCTCAACATCCCCGCTCTATGTAGGAGGCCAAAAATCACTCATTCCACCAAACAGCCCTCCTCCCCGTTACCCTTTTAGGCCCCAAAAACTCCTCCCTCTCCGATATTCCCTTACAGGCCCCCAAAACTCTTCCCCACCCGTGCTGACAACATCCAGGAATCAGGTGCTCCAGATGCTTCTCATTCCATGTAGCTAGGGGGCACCTCCCTGCTTCAAACACTCACACTTAGTTCTTAGAAGACTGAGAGCAATAGAGGCACCTGGAAGGATTGACATTTAATGGTGCTTTAGGCAGCTATTTGCTAGGGTAAAGCAACGCACCCCAGCAAATACTGTAGCTGCCTTAAGCACTTAAGGCAAGCATGTACCATAAGTTAATACAGCAATTGCTAGTCTCTTGGGGAGCTTATATATATATAATATAGTTTTACAGTTTCTGCCTTTATTAACCCTTTGCCAGTGTCTTCTTGAGCTGGTCCTACAGCAGCAGTCCCAATTACTGTAATAGAGTATCACATGATTATTATTAATCTATACAGACACAGACTCCACCTGCAGTAGGACAAGCACCATGACATAGGTATCAGAATTCATTTTTCAAATAACTCAAATTTCAAATTTATTCCACTTCCAGATCCTAGATAATGCCGCAAACACACATTCATTTTCCATATGGACATTCCTGGGGGGAAAAAAACGGATTTCCCTCGGTCCAGTATGTTAATGGTCTCCAAATTATACTCTCCTCATCCTTGGCTACCAAACCCCTTTTTATACGTGCTTCCATCAATTCTTGTCTAGATCTTATATATATATCTATATCTATATATATATACTGTAAAGCCCAGCTGGACTAATAAAAACCTGAAGGGTGTAATAGCCGACACACAGAATGCGACATTTTTCTTTTGTCACAAATACATTGTACTATACAGAGACAATTTAAAGGAGAATTAAACTCTAAAAATTAATATGGCTAAAATTGCCTTATTTTATATAGTGAACTTATTGCACCAGCCTAAAGTTTCAGCTTGTCAATAGCAGCAATGATCCAGGACTTGAAACTTGTCACAGGGGGTCACCATCTTGGAAAGTGTCTGTGACTCTCACATGCTCAGTGGGCTCTGAGCAGCTGTTGAGAAGCTAAGCTTAGGGGTCGTCACTAATTATCCAGCAGCAGAAAATTAGCTTCCCTGGCTGTAATATAAGCTGATGCTACAGGTTTGCTGATTATTAAATTCTGATGTTTCTAATTATCTGTATTAATGACTAATCAGCCTTATATTGTGACTATATTTCTATTACACTATGGGGGCAGATTTATCATTGGTCGAATTTTGAATTTAAAAAAATTCGAAATTCGACCATATGAATTAACGGGAAGTAAAATCCTTCGAATTCGATTTAATCGATCTAATTTTTTTTATATTCGACCAAAAAGTAATGATTCCCAATTCGGTAGCATGATTCTGGCGCAGTAGGTGGTTGAACAAAAATTTATAGGGTAAGTTATTCGACCGTCGAATATTCAAATTATTCGAATTCGAAGGTCGAATTCTTCATGTGAATTTAGTAAATCTGCCCCTAAGTGTACTGTATATTGTGAGTGGGTCCCTAAGCTCAGTAAGTGACAGCAGCACAGAGCATGTGAATCAGTGAATCAGAAAAGAAGATGGGGAGCTACTGGGGCATCTACTGGGGAGACACAGATCTTTACTGCTAAAGGGCTGTGGTTGCCTTGGGCTGGTACACAAGCACAAAACATCATCTACAACATTTATACCTACTTATTTAGTAAAGCATTAGTTCTCCTTTAAGCAATTGGGGAACAGACTCATTTGATGCATATGGCAGGTCCAATCTTAGCAACTGTAGAACTAACTTGCTTTGTACAGACAGAGGAACTGACTATAATTCCCAGGACTGGATTTATCAGAGAAAAAGATGGATGGTAAAACAGGGGCGGCAACACTGGGGCCTGTTTGCTTTTGACATTTGTGCAGGATTAGCTTTACTAACAATAGGACAATGATACCACAGCTGACAGGTTGCAGGATCTGGTGCTCTGCCTATTTGACAGGCTTCATTATGAAACTGATTTACGTTAAGAGAACAATAACTTGGTTGCAGATTAAAAGGTCATGGGGCCGATGAAACGTTACTAGGGCTACAATGTCCAGCAAAGGGTTTTTCAGGAGGCAGATAACGGACAGGGCTGATTAGGCAGAGGGCTGAATAAATAAAGGTTGAAAGGGTTGCTGCTTGTAATAAAGCCGATACTTGGCTAAGGGCTAGGGCAGACGGGGAGATTCGGGGGCATTTTGTCGCCTGGCGACTTCTCGCTGCGACTTGTAGCCCCCGAACCTCCCCGAATAGCCAAGTCCTGGGGCACACCGGCGTTACTTGAAAACGCTGGCGCCTATTCACACGTCTGGCCTTAGCCTAAGGGTAGGGACAGACAGGGAGATTCGGGGAGATTTTGTCGCCTGGCGTTTTTAGCAGGCGACAGAATCTCCCCGAATCTCCCTGTCTGTCCCCAGCCTAAAAATGTAAAAAGTGAATTCACTAATACATGTATGAGACCTGTTATCCAGATTGCTTGGGGCCTGGGATTTTCCAGATAACAGATATTTCTGTAAGTTAGATCTTTGTACCTTAAGGGCTCATCCAGACGAGCAGATTTTCAAAGTCGCTCAAAATTGCCTGGCGAGGCAATTTTTCAGCGACTTTGAAAATCGCGTTGCCGCGTGTGAATAGGCGCAGGCGGCTTTACTTTTAGCGGGTGCACGCTACGAGCAAGCCATTCGAGGAGATTAGTCGCCGCAAAGACGTGGTGTTTTGTCGCCAGGCGACTAATCTCCACGAATCTGCTCGTCTGGATGAGCCCTAAGCCTGGTAGAAAATCATGTAAACATTATAAACCTAATAGGCTGGTTTTGCTTCCAGTAAGGATTAATGATATCTTAGTTGGGATCTGGTGCAAGCTATTGCTTTATTATTACAGAGAAAAAGGAAATAATTTTTTAAACATTTGGATTATTTGGATAAAAATGTAGTCCATGGGAGCTATTCCATAACTGGCTGCTTTCTGGATAACAAGTTTCCGTATAACAAATCCTATACCTGTACTATACTTTCATGAGGATTTGAGTCAGAGCTCAAGTAAGCTACTGACCTTGTCCGGTTTCAGATTTTTGATTCATGGTAAGTGTCGGTCTTCAGATCACATGCAGGACAGATGGAAAGCTGTGAGTCAGCAGTTCAGGAATAATCTACGTAACAGAACAAGAGAGTGTTATAGAAACATACAGCTCCTACTCTGTGTAGAACATACACGGGGCAAGCTTTACAGCAAAGCAGATGTACATGTGAGAACAAGACCTGATACCAGTGAGGAACTTGGATACAGAGCCTGAACCCTTGAGTAGCTTTCATTACAGACTAGAACTGAGCAAACACAAAACAGAGCCGTCAGCTTACATCTCTAAAGGTGGCCATACACTATATGATCTGCTCATTTGGTGTGTTTGCCAAAAGAGAGGATCTCTTAACCCGAGATATGTCCACCAAAGGCCAAACGATCGGATTATAACGAAGGAAATGGGTGGCAGTGAATCAATTAGGCAATGCATCCTTGATTGCAGGAAAAACCAAAGCTGCCTGATCGATATCAGGGCGATATTTGACCTCATATCGATTCTGAAGACCTGACAGAAGCCACCACCAGGGCAGATAAGCTACCAAAGTCTTAAGGACGGATATCCGCAACTTTAAGCTGCCAGTGTATGGCCAACTTTAAGGAGACAACTTGTGTAAAAAATGAAAATGTACCAGTGCTCATTTAGATATAGAAGAATTGTGATTTAAAAAAAAGTAGCGTTTCAAAATGATTTATTGAATATATCTGCAAAAACCCTAATAGTCCCTCTCTTTTTCAATTCCTGCTCCCTGAATTCCCAGGTTGTGCAGGGGAGCCGGTAGCTCTCAGCTCACTGCACTTTAGGACAGGAACCAATCAGCAGCTAGCAGGACCTGACAGGGAACTGAAGCCTGCTTGTGTGACTGCAGGACTGTGATTGGCTGTCCCCATCCTACTAGGGTTGCCACCTGTCAGCTTTTGAACCGGACAGCCCGGTATTTTGAAGGGCTGCCTGGTTCAATGCTTCCTGCCCGGTTTTCCATATAAGGAAAACCGGGCGGGATTAGCTTGATTGACGCCGCGAGCGGCCTATCGCGGCGTCATAGCTCCGCCCCGTGACGTCACGGGACCGCCCACTGACGTCACGGGACCGCCCCGTGACATCACGGGACCACCCCCCTGTCCGGCTTGAGCCACAGGGAAAGGTGGCAACCCTACATCCTACTGTGCTTCTGGCAGGGACCCACCGCTCATTTGAAACTGGGACAAGTGAACATCTATAGGTTGCTCCAATAAGGAACTGCCTAACCCATCAAACTAGTCTATAAACAAGACAATGGCTTCCACCGGGCTAATTAGAGGTCGCTTTGGGTTCAGTGGTTATTGGCTATAATGGCAAATCAACTTTTCTGTAGGGGTTTATAGAGAATTGACCCTTGAAAAGGGAGTTTGTAGAAAAAAACTACTGAAATAAAGCCAAAGGCATAAAGCTCTAATCCTGAGCAGGTCAAGGTATGCAACCGTGTAAAGCCTGTTTCCTCTCTAATAGGGATGCACCAAATCCAGGAGTCGGCCTAATCCTTGTGCCTGGACTCACTGAATCTAAATCCTAATTTGCATATTCAAATTATGTGCTTAAAGGGGTGGTTCCTTCAAGTTTTAGGGTGTTGAAGAATTACATTCTAATCAACTTTTCAGTTAGTCTTCGTGTTTTCTTTCTTATAGTTTTTGAATTATTTGCCTTCTGAATCTTTCCAGCTTTGAAATAGGGTTCACTGACTCCATCTAAAAAACAAATGCTCTGTAAAGCTACAAAATGTAGTTATTGCTACTTTATTACTCATCTTTGTATTCAGGCCTCTCCTATTCATATTCCATATTAAAATCAGTGCATGGTTGCTAAGGTAACTTACCTGGAGGGCTGCTGAATAAAAAGGTAAATAACTCTAAAACCACAAATAATAAAAAATGAAAACCAACTGCAAATCGTCTCAGAATGTCGCTCTCCACATCACACTAAAATTTAATTTAAAGGAGACATGAAGAAAAAACAAAATTTTGTAGGCAATAATAAGTAATATATGGTGTTGCTTTTACATGGTGCTAAAAACATATAATAACAATTATATATTTAAAAATAGCCCCTTTATTGGAGCTCCCTGTAGATGTTTACTGGTCCTTTTCTGCGTTTCAAATGAGGGGTGGGTGTGTCCTAACAGTCTGTGCCAGACGCACAGTACGAGGGGGACAGCCAATCACAGCCCTGCAGTCACACAAGCACAGACAGGCTTCAGTTCCCCATCAGGTCCTGCTAGCTGCTAAACGGTTCTTACCCTACAGGGCAGTGAGCTGAGAGCCACCAGCTCCCCTGCACAGCCTGGGAATTCAGGGAGCAGGAAGTGGAAGGGAGGCATTATTAAGGTTTTTGCAGAAATATTCAATAAATCAGCCTGAAACACGACTTTTTAAGCACAATTCTTCTATATAATTATATTGAGTATAATACACTGGTACGTTATTTTTTAAGCAATATGTCTCCTTTAAGGATGAACTTTCCTTTTAAAAATGTTTGGGGCTGATTTATTGAAAAATTCCCCCCAAAACCCAACTAGCCCTGCCCATCTGTTCTACTTCTGCCCGTTGAATTCTCTGGCTGTGCAGGGGAGCAGAAGGCTGTCAGCACACTGCACTGTAGGATTGGAACCAATCAGCAGCTAGGATGAACTGAAACCTGTCTTTGCTTGTGTGAGTGCAGGGCTGTGATTTGCTTCTCATCCTCCTATGTGCTTCTGGCAGGGTCAGTTAGGACACACCCACACCTCAATTGACATAGACTGTTACAGGTCAATGGGGAGCTCCAATAATGGGGGCATTATTAATTTTAAGCCACAAGTAAAACCAGCACAGTGTATTTTTCATTATTGCTGACAAAATTAGGGTTTTTCTGCATATCCTGTATGTCTCCTTTAAGGCACATAGCCTGAAAGAATTTATAATCTGGAGTCTCGAACCTTAAATAACTTGTTAGCGCTATGATGGAACACACAAATTAGAACCTGTATTACACAAGAAAGTACACTGAGCCTGTAGCTATAGAGGCCTTTGCATTCTTCTTAGTCAGTCTCTATATAAAGGTCCAGTAATCTTTACTATCAAGCCATGAGCAGCTTAACACAGTCTTCAAACATCTAAAGTTGAGCCTTGAGTGGCTCGAGAACTACTGCTTCCTGAGTTATATAAAAGCTTTAATATCCAGAGTATGTAGCCTTTATCAGATCTATAGCTTGGACATAAAGGCTGCAACCCATAAGCCTGAGCACATCAACGTACAAAGCCACCTAGGATCTAGGCTGATCATAATGGAAGCAATACAGGCGGGCAGATCACAGGACCACATCAATGAACAGATGCAGTCCGCGACCCGAAAGGATTTTTACCCCTGCCCGATCTTCATCTGGCCAGCTCTCGGCCAGATATCGAATGGGGAAGCCTGTCGGACAGAACACACACATAGGACAATAAGCAGCTTTGATTGGCACATGTATGGCCACCTTAAGGGTATGGCCACTAGATAGGGTTCACTTAGAATAGTTGTGGCTCTCGCACGCCCTCTGTATCAGGCTGATTAGAGACGCCTGGTGCTCAATGGTGGAGATCCGGCAACCTCCCACAAGACAGCATCCAAAGAAATCCAATGGCACACAGGACTTAAGTCCTGTGTGCCATTGGATTTCTTTGGACACTAGATAGGGTTGCCACCTTTCCCTGTGGCTAAAGCCAGACAGGGGGGCGGACCCGTGATGTCACGGGGCGGAGCTATGACGCCGCGATCGCCGATTGGCCGATCGCGGCATCAATCAAGCTAATCCCGCCGGTTTTCCTTATTTGGAAAACCAGGCAGGAAGCATTGACCCGGGCAGCCCTTCAAAAAACCGGACTGTCCGGGTCAAAACCGGACAGGTGGCAACCCTACCACTAGAGCCAATATGCCACCAGACTTTGCAGATACGAAAAAAGGCAACAGCATCTTGCTATTTTCATGCACTTGCATTTGGTGAAAGAATGTGCTGGAGTAGACGAGACAATGATAAAATCTAGGTATTTTGTTGGTATAAATCTTATGGACAGTTTAGTGTTTCTGCAGTTTTGGCCCATAATCCACATGGGAAGGGTAATGCACAAGTATTGTGCTTAGGCAGCATATATTCTACATGAGGTTTTTTCCTCAGTAAAGAGCACACATTTGCATTATTATTATGCTCAAAGTAAAAGATGCTAAACACTGTGCCCTTTCCCTCGTCAGCTGAAGCAGAGTGAAGCTCTATATAGTTCTGCCAATAAATGGGACATTACATGCGACGATCTACTTGCAGCTCATCTCTGCATTTGCCGCAGGCAGTAACCGAGGCGGTGCTTCAGTGACAGAGTTACGCAAGGACAAACAGCACATCACCCCCCCCATCTCTCACCTCCTCCCTGTATTGTTTCACATTACCTCTATCAGGGTTTCCCTACATCTACCTTGCCTTTTTGACTCCCCTCTCTCTCACCAATGCCGTCTCTACCCTCCGTTCCTTTCCTTCCCACCACTGCTATATTTAGCTCCTCTCTGTCCTAGAAAGATCCTGTCTGGCTATTCCCAGCTGGGCCAAACATCTTCACCGGCTTTGTTCTTGTCTTCTGTCAAGGGAATTCCACTTGCACAACCTCTTCCCTGTAGAGCACTGTGTCCTAATGAAACTCCGCAGAGAATTGGGCCCTAAGCGGTGAGATAAATCATATTTGTGCACTGCAGTATTGCTTTCATATTGTTCCTGCTTGTCACCCCCATTAACCCTACTGCAACGCCTTTGTTTTTCCAAGTACTGCTTTATTAAGGGCAACCTCCTTCACGCTTTCCCTACAACATGAAACCACAATGTATACCTAATTATAGCCCGACATGCTTTCTCTGCAACAAGAACAAAATTGGCCACGGAATGTATGAACTCTTTGCAAATCCCAGGGACATCTCGAAAAAACATTGTCCGTAAAGGGATACTGTCATGGGAGAAATGTTTTTTCTTCAAAAATCATGTTAATAGTGCTCTATAGTGAAATCCACTTCTCAACAGAGCAAACAGGTTTTTTTTATTTTTTATTTAATTTTGAAATCTGACATAGGGCTAGACATTTTGTTAGTTTCCCAGCTGCCCCAACTCATGTGACTTGTGCTCTGATAAACTTCAATCACTCTTTACTGCTGTACTGCAAGTTGGAGTGATATCACCCCCTCCCTTTCCCCCACCCAGCAGCCTAACAACAGAACAATGGGAAGGTAACCAGATAACAGCTCCCTAACACAAGATAACAGCTGCCTGGTAGATCTAAGAACAGCACTCAATAGTAAAATCCAGGTCCCACTGAGACACATTCAGTTACAATGAGTAGGAGAAACAACAGCCTGCCAGAAAGCAGTTCCATCCTAAAGTGCTGGCTCTTTCTGAAATCACATGACCAGGCAAAATGACCTGAGATGCACCTACACACCAATATTACAACTAAATAATACACTTGCTGGTTCAGTGATGAAGTTTTATATTGTAGATAGCCCTGATACATTCCTCCTATCCATTGCCCATTAATGAATACTCTGCAAAGCGGCACTGCAACAGGGCAAATAAAAAGACGTGCTTCCTATGCTACAGCTCCCTCAGCAACCAACCCGAAACCCCATGTTATCCAAAGCAGGGACATAGCAGAGCGGCAGGACAGGGATGACATATGTGTACAATATATATATTATATATATATATATATATTATATATATATATAAAACAGAAGAGTCATGTATAATCTGTGTATTATATGCTTAGTGATGTCATCGGTTATAATTTGAGTTTAGTGATGTCATGTGACTCACTGAAACTTCTGCATTATAATAAATTAAGTACCCCCTGTTGCAAAACATGAGGATATTAGAAGTGGCCTTGGAGTTCCATGACCTTCGTCCTTGTACTTTGCTGTGATCATGGAGCTCCTTGGTAATTTATAATCTTATATTTTACATTAGGGGGTACTTTATTCACTATATACCACATTAAATCAAATGATTTGCCTTCTTATTCTGACTTTTTCCAGCTTTCACATGCTCTGTAAGGCTACACATTTATTGTTATTGCTACTGTTTTATTAATCATATTTCTATTCAGGCCCTCTCCTATTTATATTCCAGTCTGCTATTCATACCAGAGCATGGTTGCTAGAGTAATTTGAACCCTAGAAACCAGAAAATTGTAAACTGGAGAGCTTCAGAATAAAAAGTTAAATAATTTAAAAAAAAATTAAAACCAACTGCAAATTGTCTAAGAAAATCACTTGCTACAGTATATCATACTAAAACTTAATTTTTTTATTTGAGCACGACAACAGCGTATCACTTTTACAATATCATATGCATTTTCTTTACATCAAGATCACAGATAGAAATATGTAGCATCCATCACATTGTAACATCTGTAATCAAGATTTCCCATTGTGCTCAGTCAGCTCGAAGTAATTCAGGAGATGGGGTGTTTAATACCTAAAAGTTAAAGGGGTGGTTCACCTTCAAGTTAACTTTTAGTATATTGTAGAAGGGCCAATTCTAAGAAACTTTTCAATTGGTCTTCATTATTTATTTTTCATAGTTTTTTAATGATTTGCAATTTTCTTTTGTTTCTTTGCAGCTTTCAAATGGGGGTCACTGACACCATCTAAAAACAAATGCTCTGTAAGGCTACAAATGTATTGTTATTGCTACTTTTTATTACTTATCATTCTATTCAGTCCCTCTCCTATTCATATTCCAGTCTCTTATTCAAATCAATGCAGGGTTGCTAGGGTAATTTGTACCCTAGAAACCAAATTGCTGACACTGCAAACTAGAGAGCTGCTGAATAAAAAGCTAAATAACTATAAAACCACAAACAATAAAAAATGAAAACCAATTGCAAATTGTCTCAGAATATCACTCTCTACATTATACTAAAAGTTAACTCAAAGGTGAACAAGCCCTTTAATTTAAAGGTAAACCATCCCTATGCATATGCACAAGAAAGGCCTTAGAATCCAGCAACATATTTAGATCTATATATGTCAAGAGCACAATTTCTATATTTGTCCACAACACATTATCATTGGCCATGAATGCTTGGATTTGGTTGCACAGCTATTCTGAACACGTTCCCTGACCATCTGGGTATCTATGGAAACTCAGGAGTCAGTATTAGCAGGCCATTTTCTGATCAATCCACAGCTGGTGTGTAAAAAAAATATAAATTCTAACACATGATGCCCATTTCTGGAACATGTGAAACTAAAAAGAGCAGCAGCTCCCCCCATTTCTGCTCAGACAAGTGTGAATGCTAAAACCGCATGTAACCCATCAACAAACAGGCCCAATGATTGGATAGTTACTTCCACTGGCTTGTGACTTGAATGGGCAGTATATCCCCTTGTTCAACATGTTTTATAAAACAGGGCTTGCGCTACAGATATTTTTGCCAACTGTTTTGTTTATTTCGATTTCCTCTGAGGTAGACAAGACCTCTGCATAACAGACTGTATAAACAACCCCATGCCTTCATTCATTTGTTGTGCCTTTCAGTAAAGAAATGAATGAAGGCATGGGGTTGTTTGTACAGAGATCACTTGTTCTAATTAAACTGTAATTGTGAAAAACATGCTGGTTTGACAATTACGTTTTTTTTTTTAAATTAAAGTTTACACAGAGTTTATTTTCAGTGGAAGGTCAATTTATTAAAGGGACACTGACATGGGAAAACATTATTTTTTCTAAATGTTTAATAGTGTTACTTCAGCAGACTTCTGCACCGAAATCCATTTTTCAAAAGAGCAAACAGATTTTTTTATATTCAATTTTGAAATCTGACATGGGGCTAGACATATTGTCAGTTTCCCAGCTGCCCCCAGTCATGTGACTTGTGGAACTGCTTTCTGACAGGCTGTATATTATTACTGAATCAGTCTTAGTGAGACTTGGCTTTTACTATTGAGTGTTGTTCTTGAACTACAAGGCAGCTGTTATCTTGTGTTAGGGAGCTGCTATCTGGTTACCTTCTCGTTCTTTTGTTAGGCTGCTGGGGGGTATTATCACTACAACTTGCAGTACAGCAGTAAAGAGTGACTGAAGTTTAGCAGAGCACAAGTCACATGACTGGGGGCAGCTGGGAAACTGACAATATGTCTAGCCCCATGTCAGATTTCAAAATTGCATAGAAAATAAATCTGTTTGCTCTTTTGACAAATGGAATTCAGTGCAGAATTCTGCTGGAGCAGCACTATTAACGGATACATTAAAAAAAAAATTTCCCCATGACAGTATCCCAAAGTCCAAATAATGTGAGGGTTTTAATTTAGCTACAAATGATTATGTGGCAGAATTTTACACCCAATCCCTATGCCCATTTGCACATCTATTTGCATTTGGTTCCAGCTTTGTCAATCTGCCATCAAAATGAATCTGCCACAACAGGGGAACGTGAAATTGCCAGCAGGCTTCCAGATCACGTCTGCTGCTCAAGCTTTTGAAACATGTTAAAGGAAAACTATACCCCTCAAACAATGTAGGTCTCTATAAACAGATATTGCATAAAACAAGTCGTAAGTAAAACCCTGCTTCACGTAAATAAACCATTTTCATAATATACTTTTTTAGTAGTATGTGCCATTGGGTAATCATAA
>CM044443.1:126099298-126128874 GCA_024363595.1 Xenopus borealis | reverse complement strand
GGGGTGCTGTTTAGAGCAAATTTACAGATAGAAAAAAAAAAGGTTTACTTGTTCTTTAATATGCCACTTAATTTGAATCTGGTGCTCAAGTATTCCTTTAAAGTATAATTTTCCTTTAAACAGAATACCTATATAATTCTATTTTATATTCCAGGGTGTGTGATAGCACACAGATTATGCTCTAAGCACAATGGCTGGATACAAATATAACCAATTAAAGGTAATTCCATAAGTCAGTCAATTCTGTTAATCACATGTATAAATGATTCCATGCACAATATTCTAAATATGGCAGGTTCTGTAACTGCTCGTCTCGCGGGTAATTCTGCAGGCAACAAAGAATGTGCTTTACTGTGCCAGGAATAAAATGGCCTTCTATGCATTGCTTACATGAGTACCTACCCACAAAGCACCATTTTCCTTCTTTCAGCCTCTACCTCACGAAACATATCACCTACCTCCTTCTACATCAGTGATGCCTAAGCTGCATTCATTTACCTGCTGTTGAACTACAAACCCCAGAAACCTATTCAAGCTATACCACCTGCCTCCCTCTCCATAAGAATGTTTAGCCTCAAAGTGTCTCCAAGTACAGGTATCAGATCAGTTATCCAGAAACCCATTATCCAGAAAGCTTTGACTAAAGGGAAGGTTGTCTCCCATTTACTCCACTGTAATCAAAGGATGCAACATTTTAAAAATATTTTCTCTCTCTGTAATAAATCAGTACTTTGTGCCTGATCCCAAATAAGTTAAAATGACTGTATTGGTGGAAAAACAATCCTATTGAGTTTATATGATGTAGGGTTTTCAGTAGACAGGGTATCGAGATGCAAATTACGGAAAGCCCCAGGTCCTGGGTATTCTGGATAATAGGTCCCATATCTGTCCTGTTAAAATGTAATTAGACAAGATTATCTGGCTGTCAAGGAATGCTGGGAGTTGCAGTTTAACAACAGCTGGAGTGTAGTACGTTGGACATACCTGTATGCTCTTATGAAGACTCTGAAGCACATATACAAAAAAGAGCATTATATACTGATTATTCTGCTGCTCACTATACTATCCAGGCAACCTTTAAATCTATTTTCTGACCTTCTTCCTCCTTCTCACCTTTGGCTGCCTGAATGACTCTTTCTAAATGATTTCTCATTTCCTCTTTTCTCTGTGGTCTGTAACATTCTATTTGCATGCTTCTATCTTCCTCTCTCTCTGTCTCTCCCACTCTTATTTGTCCCCCCCTTTACACCCTCTCACCTCTCCCCTCCCCCATGTCTCTCTCCTTCCCTCCCCCAGCCTCTCTCTCTTTCTCCCTCCCTGCGGCTTTTCACTGGATCAGGAGATGGAATTTTTTCCCTTGGCCCTACGCCAAAGCAGCCTCTGGAAGCAAAGAGAGAGACACAGAGGAGGGGTGGAGAGAAAAAGGAGAGAGAAAGGAAGAGAGGGCTTAAAAAGAAAAGGTGTTGGAGGAGTCATTTGGGGTTCCATTGAGTGGATAAGTTAAAAATAAGGGGGAGAAAGGTGGCAAGGAGAAAAAATAGGGAGCTCGTATGTAGTGGGGGTTTTGTGGTCTAGGACTAAGGAGAAGAGAGAACACAGGGAAAGGGAGTGGAAAAGAAGAGATAAAGGAGGTGAGAAACAATGAAGGGGTGGGTTAAGGCAGGAGGGATGGAGAAAAAAGCAGTGAGGTGCATTAAGGGGTAAAGTCAAAATACTCTCAGCTGTAGCTCACCTGCTGCCCACTGGAATAACTCCAAAGCATAAATGAGTTTGCTGCATTTTCCCTAACAAGCAGCGACTAGTGTTGAGCAAAATTTTTATCGGGTTTCACTGGGAAAAAAAAACAACCACAGACACCAATGTATTGTGCTTTGAAAAAGTTGCTGCAAAAAAATTGTAAAAAAAAAAAAAAAAAGTTTGTCGGACTTTAAAAACTCAAATCGAAAACCGCCCATTAACGTCAATGCATTTTGTTAATTTCGCCATTTCCAGAATATTTCACTTGCAGCGAATATTAGTGAGTACAAACTCCTTTAGTATCGGGATATAAACGTGGTTTTGCTGTAAAACTACCAGTAACTAGTGGTCATAGAAAGTCCTACCAAGATCTGTATGTGTAAAGAAGTTACTTATACAGGTATGGGATCCATTATCTGGAAACCCGTTATCCAGAACCTAATCTGCATATGCAAATTAGGTGTGGGAAGGGAAATCACGTGACTTAGTGACTAAAACAAGGAAGTAAAAAATATCTTTTCCCACCTTTTCCTTTCCCGACCCTAATTTGCATATGCAAAGTAGGATTCGGATTGGTATTCGACCGAATCTTTCACGAAGGATTCAGGGATTCGGCCAAATAAAAAAAAAAAACGTTTAATGGTTGCATTTTCTATACAAGTATTAATTCCATGGAAGTAAATATTTATCTGCAGGCTGAGTCTTCCTGTGGGTTTGGGCCGGCTACAGCAAACATTCTTTGGGTTCGGGTTGAGTACTCCTTTCCACTCTCCCTGCCTGTGACCTCAAACTGCCGGCTTCCATCACTTGACTTTATAAACTTGTGCCTGCCCCGCCCCTTTCATGACATCACAGCGGGGCTGGTGTATAAATAGATGGGACGGAGTGGGCCGGGTTCGGGCTGAGGGAAACTCCGACATCACTATAGGTAACCACTTCTTTCTCTTGTGACTCTGTAGAACCAATGAAAACATCAGGTCCAGCCAGCGCATGGAGTGGTTGCAGAACAGATTCCAACACATAGGGACAAAGGGGCTCCTGGGACATTAAAGGGAGAGGTTTGTACACTACTTATTGTTAAGGTGGCCATACATAGGGAGATCAGCTTGTTTTGGGATGTCACCAAATGAGCAGATCACTCCCCAATATGCCCACGTTTAGGTGGGAGATATCGAGTTTATCAGAATGGAGGAGATACAGGCGGTTGGATCACGGGACCAAATCAAACAACAGATGTGGCCGTGATCCATCAGGATTTTTTAACCTGCCCAATTGACATCTGGCCAACATTCGGCCAGATATTGTTCGGGGAAGCCTGTAGGAGGCCCCCACACACGGGCCAATAAGTTGCCGACTTGGCCCGTGTATGGGGTCTTTAAATTTAAATAAAAAATACATGACTACCATTAGTTGTCTACGGACTACCGTCAATAGTTCCTGACTACCGTCAGTAGTACTAATAAGTACAGTCTGCAGCATTCATATATGTTAAATTAGATATGATTAATTTAGGGCAATGGCACAAATGAATGCAAAAAGCTCCTGGAGTGTCAAATATGGGCAACAATTGTCTATTGGTGCCCGTGTGGACTGACAACATACAAGAGGCTCTGTTTGGCAGTACAACTGGTTTTCATGCAACCAAAAAAAAAAACCAGGAGTTTTCATCCAAGCCTGGAATTCAAAAATAAGCTCCTGCTTTGAGGCCACTGGGAGCAACATCCAAGGGGTTGGAGAGCAACATGTTACTCATGAGCCACTGATTGAGGATCACTGATTTAAACTAAAGCTGGCCATAGACTTTTGAAAGATTTTTGAAAGATCAGAAGGTTATCATGAGACCACAATTGTCTCAAAACGATCGTTTAAATGTCCGATGTGTCCATCAACTAAAACGATAATTTCTGACGACATTGCACAAAACTGAAGGATCGCAGCCTGCTTGGCCCTGCAAACATAGGTAGATTGCATGGGGGCCGATAAAGATTTTCTAACCTGGCCGATCAATCATCAGACCGATGTCAGACGAAAAATCGTAATATATGCAATCGTTTGAATCCTACTAACTGCATGATAATTTAACAGATTGGTCGGACTTCTCTAAGATCCGTTGTTTGGCAGAGAAAGATCTTTGGGGCAAATTCACTAAGACGCAAAGCATCTAACACTAGCACTAATTCGCCAGCGTGATGTCAATTCGCAACTTCACCGATTCACTAACAGTGTTCCTTGCGAAAATTTGCTAGCGAAGTAGATAGACTTGCGCGACTTCGCATCCTTACGCCAGGCGAAGTTGTGCACTGACGAAGGGATGTAACTACGCTAATTCACTAAAATGACCATTTTACTGAACGTTACCTCTTGCGCTAGACTTTACTTCGCCAGGTCAGACCTGGCGAAGTTCAATACAGTAGACAGAAGTTTGAAAAAAAAAAACTTGAAATTTGAAAAGTCTTGAAAGTCCCAAAAAACGCTGGCATCTTTTACCTTTTGTAGGGTGGTAGAAAAATGGCGAAAATGTTTTTGGGGTTACCCTCCTTCCTACATTTCCTAACACATGGCAACACAACTATACAGTGGGCACATGTAGGGCAATAGGACAACTTTATTTTATTTATTAAAGGTTTCCTGGGCTTGTGTAGTGGAATGTACTGGCTGTAACATACACCTCTATTATACATTTAAGTTTGCGCCGTATGCAAATTAGGCATCGCTAGTGTAAATGTGCATTGTTTGCGAAGTAACGTTAGCGCTAATCGCTACCGTTCGCCGCCCAGAGTGCAAGTTCGCATCTTAGTGCATTTGTGTAGCGCTGGTGAAAATTCACCTGGCGAAATGCAGTGAACGCTGGCGAAGCTGACGATTTTTGCGCTTTAGTGAATTTGCCCCTTCACGTCTATGGGGACCTTAAGCGTTTATGGACAATACAATCTGCAGCTGGCCCTAGTAGCATCTAGGAAGCATGCGTTTTGATGAAATTAACTGATGTAGATACTGATCCTCTGAGACAATCTGCAATTAGTTTTATTTTTTTGTTTGTGGTTTTTAAATTATTTGGCTTTTTATTCAGCAGCTCTCGGTTTGCAATTTCAGCAAGGTCCATTCTAGCAACCATGCATTGTTTTGAATAGGAGAATATGAACAGCAGAGTAGGAAAGTAAGAGCAGCAATAAATGTGTGGCCTTAAAGAGCATTTGTTTTTATATGGGGTCAGTGACACCCATTTGAAAGCAGTCAGAAGGCAAATAATTTAAACACCATAAAAAATAAATAATGACCAATAAAATAAATGAAAGACCAATTGAAACGTTGCTTGGAATGGACCATTCAGTAACATACTAAAAGTTAACTTAAAGGTGAACCAGTCCTTTAAAAAGGATGCTAAAATGTACAATGCAGGGGCCAAAATCCGAATTTGCATATCCAAATTAGGAACAGGAAGGGAAAAAGTGGAAAACATTTTCAAAGAGAATAAAGTGTAGGGATAATGATACCATGAAGCTGAAGTGCCTTTATTTTCCATACGACATGTTTCGAGCTGCTAGGGTCTTTATCAAGTGTCTTGATAAAGAGCCTTGCAGCTCGAAACATGTTGTGTTCATGGTATCATTATCCCTACACTTTATTCTCTTTGACAAGTTTCTCTCTGGATGGGAGCAAGGGTGGAAGATACCTGCTAATCTGAATTAAGGACTGCAGAACACACCAGTGAATAGGACTTTGGAAAACATTTTCCGTGTGGTTCCTTGTTTTGTGACAAAAATGTACGTGATTTCCCTTGCCGCCCTTAATTTGCATATTAAAACTAGGATGGTTTGGCCAGCCATGAGGATTCGTCCTAATCCTGTCGAAAAAGGCCAAACCCTGGAATCAGTGCATCCCAATATGGCATTTTCCAATATAAGAGGTAAAGTGCAGGGCACTGTAACAAATCCCACATTTGTGAAATAACTGAACAATAATTTTGGATGGGAGTACTGAAATAACTTTACTGTCTATTTAATGGGGTATTGAAGTTGCAAAAAATAATACACCTTATGTGCTGGGATTCTGAACCAGCCCATGGCCACCACTTCACAGAGCTGATCTTCTGAAGATACTGTAGTGGCTGACCTTTATGAAAGATATTCAATATGTGGCAGTCTCTTTCTGATCTGCGTGTTTGGCCTTCTGGTTGATAATAACAGGGTAAATGGTGATCTATCATGAAAGTAACACACCAGCCCTATGTCGTGGTGCTCACCAACTGGCTTTTCAATGCTGTCTGACCAATATATGGCTGATTTTTCAGCTAGGTACTTGTCAGGCAAGGCAATTGGAAGGCACCATATATACATTGCTGATGCAATAATTCACAGATCTATACACCTAATTTACAAAACCATAATTTTACCTTATTATTTTGAGAGAGAGAGAGAGATATGATATTACGTCTGTCCAATAAATCATCCAAGCCCCTCTTAAAAGCATTAACATAAACAGCCATTACAACCTCACTGTCCTCACTGTGAAGAACCACCTACTCTGCTTTAAATGAAAGTCCTTTTCTTCTAGTTTGAAGGGGTGGCCTCTGGTGATCCTCTTTATGGGTAAAAAGCTCCCCTGATATTTGTCTATAATGTCCTCTAATGTATTTGTAAAGTGTAATCATGTCCCCTCGCAAGCGCCTTTTTTCCAGAGAAAACAACCCCAACCTGGACAGTCTCCCAGTCTCATAATTTAAGTCTCCCAGTCTCATCCCTCTAACCAGTTTAGTTGCACTTAGTCTCTGCACTCTCTCCAGCTCATTTATATCCCTCCTAAGGACTGGAGTCCAAAACTGCACTGCATACTCCAGATGAGGTCTTACTAGGGATCTATAAAGAGGTATAATTATGTTGATTAATGTCCTTTTTTTATGGAAAACAGTTTCCAGTAGCCTCAGACAGAAAAATAACCGCACATAAGAAAAATCATTTAATTTCTATTCATAATGCAGAAAGTACAGACAGAACATTAGCGGACATTTAAGGCATCTGATTGATCAGCCCATGGATGAGGGTTACATAGTATTTTTTTTTTTCATTCAGGCCAACAGCCTGAATGTTTAGATCTTAAGAAAGTGATGGGTCAATGGAGAGTCTCTTCTGTTCCCCGTCTGAAAAAGCACCATGAACCCACAGCAAGGGGCATCAACTTCCTATTTGGATACATCAATGGAAATCTGATACAATAACATGTTGATCTGTCAAATCCAACCCCCAAAGTGTCATACAGTATAGGCCCAGACAGACTGAAGGACAACTGAAGTCAGCCATACTAGTCAACCAACCGTGGGCATGCATGGCAAACTATTCTTTCAAACTATTCTCATACTGGAAAGTTGCTTAATTTGTTTGGAACAGCAGAAGTAATTCCTCATCCAGTTGATCACTCCTAAAATTTCAATTGAGGTGGAATAAAATGGGGCCTGAAGCTCTCCCATTGGGTTGCAAAGCTTAGCCATGATATTGTGATAAGATTCCCAACTACAGACCCTACTGCCTTGGCAGTGCTTTAAATGGGCTGATAACCTTTAAATTAACTGTTAGTATGATGTAGAGAGTGATATTCTAATTATTTGTAGTTTTTGAGGGTCCATATTACCCTAGCAACCCTGCATTGATTTGTATAGGAGACTGGAATATGAATAGGAGAGGGACTGAATGGAAAGACGAGTAATAAAAAGTTGCAATAACAATAAAAAGGTGAAGCCTTACAGAGCATTTGTTTTTTTAGATGTGGTCAGTGACATCCATTTGAAAACTGCAGTCAGAAAAACAAAGCAATTAATTTAAAAACTATAAAAAAAAAAGAAGTAACGAAGACCCATTGAAATGCTGCTTAGATTGGGCCATTCTATAACATAGTAAAAATGTATTTCATGGTGAACTACCCCTTTAATACCCAGTGGACAAGCTTCAGGCTCTCTTGTATCACATGCGATTCCTTCAGATTGCATACAACCAAAATATTATTTTCTTTGGCTCTGAACTAAACAGTCATTATGAACTATTTTTTTTAACCTGCAAGCTTTTACATATTTCCATTGCATCTCCCTGCTACTACAGTGCCTTTTTTATTTTATCCACATCTTCTAGGTACAAATGTTTCTGCTTAAAGGGGTTGTTCACCGTTGAGTTAAAGGGGTGGTTCACCTTCAAGTTAACTTTTAGTATGTTATAGAATGACCAATTCTAAGCAACTTTTCAACTGGTCTTCGTTATTTATTTTTTATAGTTTATGAATTATTTGCCTTCTCCTGACTCTTTCTAGCTTTCAAAAGGGGGTCACTGACCCCATCTAAAAACAAATCCTCTCTAAAGCTACACATTTATTGTAATCACTACTATTTATTACTCACCTTTCTGTTCCGACCATCCCCTATTAATATTCCATATTTGCATTCAAATCAGTGCATGGTTGCTAGGGTAATTTTATTACTTATCATTCTATTCAGTCCCTCTCCTATTCATATTCCAGTCTCTTATTCAAATCAATGCAGGGTTGCTAGGGGAATTTGTAACCTAGAAACCAAATTGCTGACACTGCAAACTAGAGAGCTGCTGAATGAAAAGGTAAATAATTCAAAAACCACAAATAATAAAAAATGAAAACCAATTGCAAATTGTCTCAGATTATAACTCTCTACATTATACTAAAAGTTAACTCAAAGGTGAACAACTCCTTTAACTTTTAGTATAATGTAGAGAGTGATATTCTCAGACAATTTGCAATTGGTTTTCATTTTTTATTGTTTGTGGTTTTATAGTTATTTAGCTTTTTATTCAGCAGCTCTCTAGTTGGCAGTGTCAGCAATTTGGTTTCTAGGGTACAAATTACCCTAGCAACCCTGCGTTGATTTGAATAAGAGACTGGTATATGAATAGGAGAGGGACTGAATAGAACAATAAGTAATAAAAAGTAACAATAACAATATATTTGTAGCCTTACAGAGCATTTGTTTTTTTTAGATGGGGTGAGTGAGCCCCATTCGAAAGCTGCAAAGAAACAGAAGAATATTGCAAATCATTAAAAAAACTATGAAAAATAAATAATGAAGACCAATTGAAAAGTTTCTCAGAATTGGCCCTTCTACAATATACTAAAAGTTAACTTGAAGGTGAACCACCCCTTTAACCCCAAGTGAAAAAAAAAAACCATACAAAAAAAAAATGCATAGAAAACTGTAATCCAATTTAGTTCCCTTAATAGCACAAAGTCCATAGAAGTCCTTTGAAATCTTTATACGAAAAGACAGAGTGCTCCATTCATAACTGAAGCAGTCCAGTGATATGTGCAGGCAGACCTTTTATCCAGAAAAGGAAAAGATCCTCCTATCCCAACTTAGTATCAGATATATGTAACAATGAACCGTTTCCAAGTAACCAAGATTTATCAGCACATGTTTTTGTAACAAATTAAGGAATTCTGTCCAAAAATATATCTGTAAAAATGACCGTTTCAGATCGGCCACCCTGGGAACATTTTTTTTTTCACCTTAGGATGATGGCACATGCATTGTCTTCTCTTGGTCTAGCAACCCACAGCTACCAATCAGTTGCTTTCAATCAAGTGACCAGCAAATGCTACCTGTTGATTGGTAGCTAAAGATGACTAGTTAAAGGGCAAGTAAAGTGTAAAATAGAATAAGGGTAGAAATGCTGTATTTTGTATACTAAACATAAACATGAACTTACTGCACCACAAGCCTAATCAAACAAATGATTTATGCTTTCAAAGTTGGCCACAGGGGGCTGTCATCTTGTAACTTTGTTATACATCTTTGCAAGACTAGACTACATACACATGCTCAGTATGGTCTGGGCTTCTTAGGGATCATCATAAATGATCAAAAAAACAAAGCTGCTTGAGTTCTGCATGGCTGTTAAGTAAGGCAGGGGCTCCCCCTGCTGTTCATAAGTATGATTGTTTCCCTGCCAGAAGTTAGGGACCGTCTCACAATTCCTATCCACAACACTAAATGAAGGGAGAATTTCACTGCATACAGTCAGGTTTCTTATAAAAACGGTACACATTTTTAAATTAAAGTATATTGGAGATAGATTTCTTTTTCATTAAAGAAAGTAAAATATGGGATTTTATTTCTATGCCTTTCCTTGCCCTTTAATGGTCAGGCTTTGAACCTTTTATTATTATTGCACCTCAAGACAATTGTGTTCAATAACCATTTCCCGGCAATTGAAGTCTTGGAGATAACGTTCATTTTCAGCCCAGGGAAGTTATGCACTATAAAGAATATATATATATATGTGTGTGTGTATATATATATATATATATATATATATATATATATATATATATATATAATTAATATAAAAAAAGAGCTGTGTTCTCCTGTGCTATTAAACAACACTAAATTATGCATTAAATCCGAGTTTGATTTATTTTTCTAGAATCAATCACTGACAATACAGAAAAGAACAAAGACTGATGGAACAACTGGAACCGCATGGACATGGACACTGACCTAATTTAAGGTAGGTAATATGTCATATACAGGTCTGTTATTTATTAGTAGGAATGCATAGGAACTGCATATATATCTTGTAATGTGAAATGTTGCTAGCTTTAGGGAAAAAATGACGGCTTTGCTATAAACATGGATATATCGTCATCAAGGGGCCTGATGGTGTGCACAAGAAAATCAAAATGGGAAACTGCTTGCTTAAATCGGTCTGATTTTTTTTATTTCAAGTCCCCATTGAAGGTCCAACCAACGGACAGTGTGTAACATTGTTACAATAATAGCAAAAAAAATTTGGAATTCGATTTTTGAGATTTATCATATTCTGGAACTTGAACTCAAATTCGACTATTCGCCACCTAAAACCTGCCCAATTGCTGTTTAGGCCAATCGGACAAGTCCTGGGATCAATTGTGACTTCCTAAAATTTTAGTTTTTTGTGAGAAGTTTTCAAATGAAATTCGATTCGAGTTTTCGGGTCGAAACTTTTCACCTGAGTTTGACAATTAAGATTTTTTTTTTAATAAAATTCAATTGGTCGAATATCGGGTTTATGAAAACTCACATGAATTCGTAATTCAACCTTTCATGTGAAACATAAAACAGATCCTTCAGATCTGTCTAGGTTGCAGCTAAAAAGTACATTTACATTTTCAATATTCTTTTCTGTATTATGCTATTTTATAGGGCTGGAGACAAAGGATTGAAATAATTAGCAAAGCTTGCAGGAAAATAAGCATAGAAATTCACTATGTGGAGTCATACTGGTAAAGGTACATAGACGACTGATCATATGACAGTCTGCAGACAGTCATTAGCAGTTACATGTAGAGAAATGCACAATAAAAGGTTATATAATGTTGCTTGATGTCACATTACAAATCACGTTAAAGTGCAAGGAAAGGCAAAGAAATAAAATCCCATTTTTACGTTACTTGAAAACGCCGGTGCGCCCCAGGACTTGGCTATTCGGGGAGGTTCGGGGGCTACAAGTCGCGGCGAGAAGTCGCCAGGCGACAAAATGCCCCCGAATCTCCCCGTCTGGCCTTAGCCTAAAAGGAAAGCTGACCTTTACATCAACTTTTAGGATGTCATAGAAGGACATTTTCTTTTTTATTATTTATTAAGCGTATTAGTCTGCCTCTTTCCAGACTCTGATCCCAAAAAAACAGTTACACTATTGAGCTGGCCACAGACGTGCAGATTTATCCTTATGTCAGACCAACGATTGTGCTGTGCAATCTACCGACCTACAACCAACCATTCTTTAAATAAACTTGTTTAAAATCAGAAGATGTCCTGACCATTAAATCAAAAACAGCAATCATACAAAAGTTATGTCCGACAAATAGTAGTGACAGTCTCTCATTGATATAGTCCGCAATGCATGCACAGATATGGTCATTAGAAAACAGAAATCTTACCTGTCCTACCTACTAAATGGCCAATCAGCATGGCATGAACAACGTCTGGACGATTCTCACAAGATCTGAAAATTATACAAAATGAAGGTTCTTACAATTTTATCTTTGCATCTCTGGCTGCTTAAAGGAAAACTATACCCCCAAAATGAATACTTGAGCAACAGATAGTTTATATCAAATTAAGTGGAAGAATCTTATCCAACTGAAATATATATTTAAGTAAATATTGCCCTTTTACATCTCTTGCCTTGAACCCCCATTTCGTGATGGTCTGTGAGATCACCTGACCAGAAATACTGCAGCTCTAACTGTAACAGGAAGAAGTGTGGAAGCAAAAGACTGAACTCTGTCTATTAATTGGCTCATGTGACCTAACATGTATGGCTTGTTTGTGTGCACCGTGAATCCTAAGATCTCATGGGGCTGCCCTTATTTTTTAAAGTGGCAATGTTCTATTTATGATTACCCAATGGCACATATTACTACAAATGTATATTACAGTGAATCCTCGATATTAAGTCCCCTGATTTAAGTTTTAACACATTTTCTATTTAAGGTACCACAAATTTATAATGCATTTCAATGGGTGCATTTCCCTGATTTTATGTAATGTTTCCCGGATTTTACATCAAAATATTGTCCTGGTGTACCCAAAAAACAGTTTTTTTTTCCTCTTTGAAAGTTATTATTTGTACAATAGAGGGTTACAATACTAACCAGATGTATATTTTGCCATGGTTCTGACTGTAAATGGTCAATTCCAATTAATCTGTCACTTATTCAGTCCTGCACCAATCACTTATTGCTTTAGGTTGTGTATGTGACTGACAGAGTATTGCACATGCCCCCCATAGTGTAACATTAACACTGCAATGCTTAACCCTTGTTATTAACACAATAAATATTGTATCTCAAAGTAAAAGACTCCTGTGCTTATATCCTTTCAGGACTTGAAGAAAAACTTGTCATGGGAAAAAATTTTTTTTCAAAATGTATCAGTTAATAGTTCTGTTCCAGAAGAATTCTACACTGAAATCCATTTATCATAAGAGCAAACAGATTTTTTTATATTTCATTTTGAAATCTGACATGGGGCTAGACATTTTGTCAATTTACCAGCTGTCCCAAGTCATGTGACTTGTGCTCTGATAAACTTCAATCACTCTTTACTGCTGTACTGCAAGTTGAAGTGATATCACCCCCTCCCGTTCCCCGACCCAGCAGCCTAACAACAGAACAATGGGAAGGTAACCAGATAACAGCTCCCCATGTCCCACTGCATACTATTCAGTTACATTGAGAAGGAAAAACAACAGCCTGCCAGAAAGCAGTTCCCTCCTAAAGTGCTGGCACAAGTCACATGACCAGGGGCAGCTGGGAAATTGACAAAATGGCTAGCCCCATGTCATTTTGAGAAATGGATCTGAATGCAGCAGTCTAGTGGAGCAGCACTATTAACGGATGCGTGTGAAAAAAAAAACATGTTTTCCCATGACAGTTTCCCTTTAACATATTTCCCTGATTTTACATTTTCCCATATTTTACATAATTTTTTCCTGGTCACCTGGAAAATGGCGGTTCTACTGTATTATGAAAATGGTTTATTTACACAAAGCAGGGTTTTACACCTGAGCTGTTTTATGCAATATCTTTTTATAGAGACCTACATTGTTTGAGGGGTATAGTTTTCCTTTAAGGCTTTACTTGGGGGCAGATTTAATAAATTCACATGAAGAATTCGAAGTTCGATCGGATTTTCAAAAACATTCAAATTTTCAAATGTTTTTGAAGACCACTTCGACCAGTGAATTTTGTAAATTCGATCGGATTGAATGATTCGAATATAATTTCATTTGAATATTCGATCGACTGTCAAGGCACTTCGTCTTTAAATTTTTATTCGATCACCTAGTTCGCCAGATCCAAGCTACCGAATTGGGTTGTGTTGGGGCCAAAATGAACAGCATGACGTCATCAATGTATGTTTGTAAGATTTTTACGCACAGATGTATGTCACACACTGATGATGTCATGCTGTTCATTTTGGCGCCATTTTTTCACATAAATGTTGAACACCAACATGTATGATTCACTTTCCTGAGCACAGCACGAGTGTAGGTGCCGAACGTTGAAAATACATTTATTTTTTTGATTTATTTATTGATTAAATTAATGTATATATATATATATATATATATATATATATATATATATATATATATTAAGTATACCTATTTAAGCTTCACTTCTTTTAATGCAAAATGAGGTCTTGATAAAGGTCTTAGGAGGAGACCGAAACGTTGGCCTGTTTTTTAATATGATCTAATAAAATTTACTAATTTTTATTTTTGAAAAAGTACCGGTGTGCTCCTGTTCTGTTCGATTATATATTAAGTATGGTATGGGACCCGCTATCCAGAATGCTCTGGACCTGGGGTTTTCTAGATAGCAGATCTTTCCATAATTTGGATCTTCATACTGTGTCTACTAGAAAATCATGTAAACATTAAATAAACCCTATAAGCTGGTTTTGCTTCCAATAAGAGTTAATTATATCTTAGTTGGGATCAAGTGCAAGCTACTGTTTTATTATTACAGAGAAAAAGGAAATTCTTTAAAAAAAAATGTAGATTATTTGATTATAATGGAGTCTATGGGCGACAGCCTTACTGTAATTCAGAGCTTTCTGGATAATGGATTCCGTACCTGTATAACAGTGATCCCCAACTAGTAGCTCGTGAGCAACATGTTGCTCTCCAACCCCTTGGATGTTGCTCCCAGTGGCCTCAAAGCAGGAGCTTATTTTTTAATTACAGGCTTGGGGGCAAGTTTTGGTTGTATTAAGATCAGGTGCACTGAGGGTTGAAAATCCACATAGGGGCTACCAATAGCCAATCACAGCACTTATTTGGCACCCCAAGAACATTTTTATGCTAGTTTTGCTCCCCAACTCCTTTTAATTCTGAATGTTGCTCATGGATTCAAAAGGTTGGGGATCCCTGCTGTATAGGATATCAGCATGGAGGATATGACATGGATAACGAGATGCTGTAGATCAGTGGTTCTCAACCTTCCTAAGGGCTAGTCCAGACGGGGAGATTCGGGGGCGATCCATCGCGGCGAGAAGTCGTCAGGCGACGGATCGGCCCCGAAGCTCCCTGTCTGGATTAAGCCTAATGCTGCGACCCTTTAATACAGTTCCTCATGTTGTGGTGACCCCCAAGCATAAAATATTAAAATATTTTCAGCCCAGAGCTGATTGTTAGGAAAGTACAGGAGACAGCGTGGCTGCATAAAGGTTTGTTTTCCGTGCGTAGGGCGGAAAAATTTGGTGGTCACACCCCAATTACCATGTTAATTTTACAATTTTAAATGGGCAGCAGAAGCTGTATGGCAGTCCCTACTAAGGGGATATAGAAAGTTGTAGTGCAACTGGCTTCCCTACACAGGTTACTGAACTACAACTCCCAGAACCAACACCCGGAGAGCTACAACCTTGCCCCAGGGCTAGTGGGGAGAGAGATGAACCTGCTCCTGGAACCCCTTAGGTGACCCCTGTGAAAGGGTCATTCGACCCCCAAAGGGGTCCCGACCCCCAGGTTGAGGACCACTGCTGTAGATTTATAATGTATCCGGTGAAATTACTTTTGTTGTATTCCTGAAGTTGGAATAATTACACCTAGGGAAAAGGTGCGAATGGGCATAGAAACAAAGTATTTGCACCTTACAGATGCTGGCTGTAATTTTTGTTTAAATAAAACATAATTTCTTACTTCTAGTAAATATGTTAAAGTGTAGCAAGGTTGCAGCTCTTGTGACTTGTAAATAAGATGATATTTTACGTTTTAATATTTTTGAGATGTCTCGTACATGCACAGAAAAGCTTGTATTTTAGCAGACTACAAGGACAAGGTGCTGCCAGTTACAAATGCCTGTGGCTTTTGGGGGAACGGTGAAGTTTACAAAAGCAATTTTGACAGCATTCTTTAAAGGCTAAGGCAGTGGTTCTCAACCTGGGGGTCGAACAACCCTTTCACAGGGGTCCCTTAAAGGGTTCCAGGAGCAGGTTCATCTCTCTCCCCACTAGCCCTGGGGCAAGGATGTAGCTCTCCAGGTGTTGGTGCTGGGAGTTGTAGTTCAGTAAACTGTGTAGGGAAGCCAGTTGCACTACAACTTTCTATATCCCCTTAGTAGGGACTACCATAATGCTCTCCCTGCCCATTTAAAATTTGTAAAATTAACAAGGTAATTGGGGTGTGGCCACAAAAATGGGTGTACTTTCTTAACAATCTGCTCTGGGCTGGCAATGAAAATATTTTAATATTTTATGGTTGGGGGTCACCACAAAATGAGGAACTGTATTAAAGGGTCGCAGCATTAGGAAGGTTGAGAACCACTGGGCTAAGGTAGCAACATTGTGCCAATAGCGGTTAAATGTATGTAAGGCTCATTAGCACTTCTTTGTCATTCATTCATCCACTTTCATGTAGCTGTGAGCATTGAACCTAACAATTCCAGCACTACAGCAACCACCGAATTGCAATGCGCATGATATGACATCACCAGGAATGCCCAAGGGGCCGAGTGGGATTATTATAGAAAAGCAAAGCCACCTGACAAAGCAGTCCGTCCGTGTACACTGATCCGACTTGCCAACTTCTAGGCAGCTGGTGACCCAGCAGTGCACTAAATATAGTTTCTGATCAGGATGGAGGCAGCTGAAAATCATTTATCATTGTATATAAATATGTAGTGCAGGGACTACCAGACTGCTTGGGACCTGGGGTTTTCCATAAATTGGATCTTCATACCTTAAGTCTACTAGAAAATCATGTAAACATGAAATAAACCCAATAGGCTGGTTTTGCTTCCAATAAGGGTTAAGTATATCTTAAAGGGGTTGTTCACCTTCAAGTTAACTTTTAGTATATTGTAGAAGGGCCAATTCTAAGAAACTTTTCAATTGGTCTTCATTATTTATTTTTCATAGTTTAATGATTTGCAATTTTATTCTGTTTCTTTGCAGCTTTCAAATGGGGGTCACTGACACCATCTAAAAACAAATGCTCTGTAAGGCTACAAATGTATTGTTATTGTTACTTTTTATTACTTATCATTCTATTCAGTCCCTCTCCTATTCATATTCCAGTCTCTTATTCAAATCAATGCAGGGTTGCTAGGGTAATTTTTACCCTAGAAACCAAATTGCTGACACTGCAAACTAGAGAGCTGCTGATTAAAAAGCTAAATAACTATAAAACCACAAACAATAAAAAATGAAAACCAATTGCAAATTGTCTCAGAATATCCCTCTCTACATTATACTAAAAGTTAACACAAAGGTGAACAACCCCTTTAATTAGTATCAAGTACAAACTACTGTTTCATTATTAAAGAGAAAAGGAAAATAATTAAAAAAACAAACAATTGATGATAATGGAGATTGGCCTTTCCGTTATTCTGAGCTTTCTGGATAATGGGTTTCCGGATAATGGATCCCATACCTGTAGTTGGTCTCTTTATCTTTTGGATCATTCACCTGACACCAAACTCCTGAATGAAGACAGAATGAGAAGAAACAGATGCCGAGAGAGGAATAGTGAAGAGAAACTTGATTATTTGAGAAATTTTGTTTGATTTCATTTAGAAAGTGTCTTACTTCAGTAGGAGGCGGCTCATATTAAATTTTCATTTTCGCGATAGTTCCCCTTTGAGAATATCTACACCGAACCAGAGAGGCCATCAGGCATTATCTCTGTGTGCATGTGCATACGTACTGGTGAAGGGAAGACTTATCACTGCTATTTCAATTTATATGAAATTTTATTTGCTCTTAAAGGGCAAGGAAAGGCAAAGAAATAAAATCCAATTTTTACTTTCTGTAATGAAAAAGAAATCTATCTCCAATATACTTTAATTTAAAAATGTGTACCGTTTTATAAGAAACCTGACTGTATGCAGTGAAATCTTCTTCATTTAGGGCTGTGGATAGGAATTGTCAGACGGTCCCTAACTTCTGGCAGGGAAACAATCATACTTATGAACAGCAGGAGGAGCCCCTGCCTTACTTACCAGCCATGCAGAACTCAAGCAGCTTTGTTTTTTGATAATTTTTGACGATCCCTAAGAAGTCCAGACCACACTGAGCATGTGTATGTAGTCTAGTCTTGCAAAGATGTATAACAAAGTTACAAGATGACAGCCCCCTGTGGCCAACTTTGAAAGCATAAATCATTTGTTTGATTAGGCTTGTGGTGCAGTAAGTTCATGTTTATGTTTAGTATACAGCATTTCTAGCCTTATTCTATTTTACACTTTTCTTGCCCTTTAAAGAACTTGACTGTGTCAAATCAGCTTGCTCTAGTCTACAGCTACAAAATTCTAGAACAAATTCCTACACAGACCACGAGCTATCGGACACAGAAGATTTACAGAGCCTGTGTAGTTCAGCTGCCATTGTTTTGCATAATTGTTACTTCCGGCAGGGAAGATTACAATCCCTTTATCAATGTGGCTTTGTCACCCTCTTTTATGAGGACAAGCAGCAAAGTGTCAGGTCTGTGTCAATGTACCACCCTGTCCTGGGAGGAAAAAAAAAAACTTGCGCGGTTCAGATTATTCTTGTATCACTCTGTGGGTGGAGGAGAGGACAGGAATAATCATTAGTTCCCTTGGGTGTATGAATCACAGACTAACCCTGAAAATAGATAGGAAAGATTCAGTAGGTCAGAGGTCACTTCCTTTCTGATGGGGCATGTGAGTGGCTCAGCTGCTGTCTGTCTCACTCTCTGTCACCTCTTGGTGGCTTTTGACCTTGTCTGCTGTCCCAGACTGTCTACAGCTGGGTTATTTTCACCTTTGCCCTCAGTATCCTAATCTGCAACAGTAACACCACAACCTTGGCCCATCCCCCACTACTTCATCTAGATTTATTCCAAGCCAGTTTTCTTTGCTCAGGTTTCCAAACAAAAGACAGTTCACTTATGCCTAAAATTAATGTTAACCCCTCCCAAGCTAAACAATGGCAACGGCAAGGGATTTATTTCAAGCTGCAATATAAACAGGAATAAATTAATATATATATATATATATATATATTTCGTAGTATATGGTCATAGTGTAACTGAAGACACTATGTGACTAGTAGTTTCACTGGCTGGAGTACATATAGATAGCATGGGATTTAACGTATATAACATACACACCTTTGCGGTATATTTAAACAATTAAATAGCTGCTTAGGCTCTAGGTTAGAGGTTGCCAAGCTATAGAGGCTGTTTCCCATAGGGGAGCCTGGAGCAGGGGTTGGGGGATAGAGCCTAGCAAACAGTTAAGGAAAACTTTACCCTGAAAATGAATACTTATGCAATACATAGTTTACATCATATTAAGTGGCATATTAAAGAATCTTACCAAACTGTAATATATTATATATATATATTTATTTATATTTAAAGGATGGAAAGCTACCAATACAATTTATTACCAATAGATTAGCCACAACAGTACAAGCTAGAACGCTGTTTTTATTTTTTAGAATGCTTTTACCATACCCGAGTAAACAGCTCCAGAAGCTGTTTGCTTAGGATAGAAGCTGCCCTATTAGCTTGGTGTGACATCACTTTCTACCTGAGTCTCTCCCTGCTCACTCATAGCTCTGGGCTCAGATTACAGCAGGGAGGTTGAAAAAGGGAGGGGAGAGGAGCAAACTGAGCACGCTCAAGCCCAAGCTCTGGCGGTTTAAGCTGAAAACAGAGTGAAGGGATCCAGGGCTGCAAGATGTGCAGCACCAAGGGATCCAGGGCGGGGAAATAAGCACCAAAAAGGGAGAGAGGGCAGAGAAACGAGCAGCGCAAAGTGATCCAGGGCCGGGATACAGGCAGCATGAAGGGAGGGTGGGAAGAGGAGCAGCACGAAGAGAGGGAGAAGAGAAGCACAAAGGGAAGGAGGGAGAAGTGCAGCACATAAGTAGGGTAGGGAGAGGTGAAGAGCAGCATGAAGAGAGGGAGGGAGAGGAGAAGAGCAGCATGAAGGGAGGGTGGGAGGAGGAGCAGCACGAAGGGAAGGCAGGGAGAAGCACAAAGGGAGGGAGAGAAGTGCAGCACATAAGAAGGATAGGGAGAGGTGAAGAGCAGCATGAAGGGAGGGAGAGAAAAAGAGCAGCATGAAGGGAGGGTGGCAGGAGGAGCACAAAGGGAGGGAGAGGAGAAGTGCAGCACATAAGAAGGATAGGGAGAGGTGAAGAGCAGCATGAAGGGAGGGAGAGAAAAAGAGCAGTATGAAGGGAGGGCACGAAGAGGAGAAGAGCAGCACGAAGGGAGGGCGGTTGGGCTAAGCACGGAGGGCTACTCTGCAGATTCCCTCTATCAAGGTAGATCTCCTGATCCAGGTGTCGAGAGTAGATCCCAGGGTAACAAAGTCTAGTCACCCCTACCTTACACTGTTTATTTTATTCAGCTAATGGGTAAAACAACTGGAGCAGCAGCCAGTGAGCAGTCTTTCTGCTTCCTCATCTGAAAATGTAACACGCATTGGTCAACATGGCCCATTAGATTCAATGTTCTCAAATATTTCAGATCGATGAACGGACACCTGCAGCACACAGATATTGTTCAGAAATATCTATCCGACATGCATGAAATTTGTGGAGAATGCCTATTTGCTCATTAGATATTCAAAGAAGGTAATTTAGAGCAAGATTTTGGACACTAAGGGGCTGAATTTCTAAGTAATTTTAGGCTACACTTTGACTATCGAATAAACCAAAATTTGATTTGAATTTAAAAAATTTGAATATTTGAATTTCTGGCCCTTTAAAAATCCTTCAACTTCAACTATTCGGCAGAATTGCCATTTTAGCCTGGGGGGACCTCACAGAACTTGTCCTAAATTTTTTTCTAAGTTCTGAGAAATCGAAGGATTTTGCTGAATTCATTCAAAGTTTTTTCACTTCGACATTTGACCATTGGTGCATCTGCCCCTTAGTGGCAGATTAATTAAAGGTACAGTTGCAATAAGGAACAAACCATTCCCCTGATATAAAGACTATGTCCTGGTGGGCAATAAGGAGAAGAATGGGCAATAAAGAGAAGCAATGAGCCATTCCCTGATATAAGGGCCATGACCTGTTGGGAAATAAGGAGAAGGAATAATTCATGTCCCATGCGTATTGTTCAGTCAAAACTCAAATTTCCAGTTAAAAAAATAAATAAAAATCAAAAATGAAAATGTTTCAAGATTTATTTATACCCTGAAGCAGAAAATAGCTTGAATCTAAAACCTGTTGTGTAGAAATCAATGGCAGAGGTTCGTGAACTGTTTGAAGATGTTAATAGCCTTCATGCTGTTTATTTTTTTTTTCATGTGGGTTTTGACTAGATCAATTCAAGTTTTTTTTTTTTTTATTTGAGTTTTTCCCACGACTATAAAGATTCCAGTTTTTACATTCCAGTTTTTTCTTAAAACAGAAACCATTTGGGTTGCGAGTTTATTTGAGGTTTAAAAAAGTTCACCAAGCTCTAAAATTCGACCTTTGATCAATACCCCTATAACTGTTGTCTTCTCCAGCCTTGGACATTTAGATGAATTCCTGATAGCAGCAGTGCTTTCCTTTTAGTTGAATCTAACAATTATTACTCAAATGGACGGTGATTTATATTAAGTCCTCAACCTTGTGAGTAAGGCCTTTGTGTGAAATGGTAGAATATTCTTGCTCTTGTTATAGGTCATATAGCGTCAGAGCTGTTTGTTAGAGGTGGAATTGCAGCAGAACCGCAGCTGGAGGGCTGCAGGTTGCTTGTCGGTGCCATTGATGGTTTACTATGAAGCAGGCATTATTAACGCTGCTCAGGCAGGAGTGCTGAGAAATCTGGCTGAATGCTGTCACCGTTGGCAGGATTCTCAAAGCAGCGAGCCATCGCTGATGCCCTTAGACTTAACCATTTGGGTTACAAGTGCATTTTGAGAAGGTTCTCTCGCTGGTTAACCAACATGCTCTGTAGTCCCATGTGCCTGGGTTTTTCTGTTCTCCTTTATGTGCGGCGCTAATATGGAAAAGGCAGGGGTTACGGCCCCCTGTGTTATCATATACCGACTGCAAAGTTTTTTTGTTGGCAATCTCTGTGAGCGAGACTTTGTGAGGCCTAGCAGAAAGCATTGTGCAGAAAGGGCACTGTGACAGCTCCCTACAGCTGCTCCCATGCTGCACTTGGAGAGTTGCCACCATTTTGTACGGCTCGGGATTCAGGCAGCTCTGAAATGGCGTCCGCCTGGCACGGCCCGTAAAAGGCTGGGTTAGCATAGTCGGAGGCCCACTGCGCTGCTGGACGTGTCTGCAGATACAAGCAGACAGGTTTCTGTGGTTACAAGAGGGAACAGGCCAAGGGAGAAGAGAAGAAAGGAGGGATGAGAAAGAAAAACAAGTAAACTGGCAGGGACGGCAAGGATCGCAAAGTGGGCAACACAGAGGGTGAAACGTCTCAAACCGATGATGAAAAGTAAAAGACGTTTTTAATATTGGACTGGAAGAAGGATAAACGAAAGATGGTATACGGATTAGAAAATATCAAAAGGGTAGGTGACTGGTTATATTATGGTTTTGTGTTTTTAAGCTCAAACTGCCAGGGTTTTTAGACTACAACTCCCAGCAACCCTCAACAGCCAAAATATTACAATGTCAATCCGTTGCACTGTAAGGGGAATTTGAGGAGAGACTATGCGATCACATACACTGCAAGTAGCTTCAATGACACTATGTAGCACCTTTATCTGTGTGTACAAGTTATACATCCTATGCGCGGCAAGTATAGGTGGCTCAATAAGTGCTAGGGATGCACCGAATCCTTCTGCCTGGCCGAACCAAATCCTAATTTGCATATGCAAATTAGGGCCAGAGAGGGAAATCACATGACTTTTTGGCACAAAACAAGGAAGTAAAAAAATGTTTTCCCCTTCCCACCCCTAATTTTCTAATTTTTCAGGTTAAAAATCCAGCAAATCCTTCAGATAATGACACTGTGGGGATTTTCCCCCTCTTGGGAACCGTCCTATTCCACGCAAAAAATGCATTTTGTCACAACCGGAGGAGAATTTTAAGTTGCAGCTGGCCTTAGACTAGATTCCAGCAATAGTCATTTTGTTCGCCGCTTGCCTGCAAAGAGAGGCTCATGCTGCCCAGCTGCTGCCAAACACCACCTACAGGTTAACTGAGGAAGTGCGCAGACAAGAAGCAGGGTCCCTACTTTCAACATAACAAGAAACTTGCATGACTGGGAGTCTCCATAATGCTTAATGGCAGTTACAAAGTGTCTAAATTACCTTTTCAGACCAGCCATTGTTGTGACACATTTCTTCCAGCAGTTCAAAATTCTCTTTTTATGGCAAAATGTGCTCTTAAAGGAGAAGGAAAAGCTAAAACTAAGTAAGCTTTATCAGAAAGGTCTATATAAATACACCAGTAAACCCTCAAAGTAATGCTGCTCTGAGTCCTCTGTCAAAAGTAACACAGCATTTCTTTCCTTCTATTGTGTCACATGGGGCTTCTGTATCAGACTTCCTGTTTTCAGCTTAAATCTCCAGGGGCTAGGGCTTAAAGGAACAGTTCAGGGTTAAATTAAAAAATGGGTAATTAGATGTGCAAAATAAAAAATGTTTCTAATATAGTTAATGTAATGTATAAAGGCTGCAGTGACTGGATTTGTAACATAACAGAATACAACACTACTTCCTGCTTTTCAGCTCTCTAAATCTGAGTTAGTCAGTGACTAGAAGGGGGGCCACATGGGACATAACTGTTCAGTGAGTTTGCAATTGATCCTCAGCATTCAGCTCAGATTCAAAAGCAACAGTTATGTCACATGTGGCCCTCCCTCAAGTCACTGATTGGATACTGTCTGGTAACCAATCAGTGTATACCAAGCGAGCTGAAAATAAAGACAGTGTTCTGTTAGACTTACAGTCACTCCAGCCTTTATACATTACATTTTTGCCTAACTAACTATATTGCAAACATTTTTATTTTGCACAGCCTATTTACCCAATTTTTACTTTTATACTGAACAATTCCTTTAAGCATGATCAGTTTGCTCCTATCTCCCTTCTCCTTCCTCCCTCCCTGCTGTACTCTGAGCCCAGAGCTATGAGTGTGCAGGGAGAGATCAGACAGGAAGTGAAGTAACACCAAGATAATATGGCAGCTGCTATCCTAAACACACAGAGCTTCTAGTGCTGTTTAATCAGAGTGATGATCAAAATGCACTTTTTGCTGCTGAAAGCAAGCATTTATTTTCTTGCAGATGCCATTTAAGATGGACATGGAGAGAGCTTCAGGTTTTTTTTCCATGTTGTAGAGAATAGGTTGGGTGTTGGACAATCTGAATTTTTATGGTTTATATTTAGTTTTTTTAGTATCTCTATAGTTTGGAATGTTTAGTTGTTAGGGTCCAATTTACTCTAGCAACCAGGCAGATTTAACCTCAGCTAGCAGCACTGGCATTATAGAAGTACAGAAGAATGAACTGGTCCTGATAGGTCTTTTACCCTGTGTGCCATACTCTGCCTGCCCTATTCTGCCTGTGTATCTCACTCTGCCTGCCCTACTATGCCTGCCCATGTCTCCCATACTCTGCCTTTGGGAGGTAAACCTGGTGGTGGGGTAGTTAGCATTTGGGAATAGTAGTTAGGGGTCCACAAGGTGTTAATCATGTGCTGGGGTTAGCTGTGCTATCCATAGGAGAGGAGGAGGTATTTGTATTTAAGGGCATGTCTTAAAGGAACAGTTCAGGGTAAAAATAAAAATGGGTAAATAGGCTGTGCAAAATAAAAAAAATGTTCTTAGACTTAGTCACTCCAGACGTTTTGCCTAACTATATTGAAAACATTTTTTTTATTTTGTACAGCCTATTTATCCAGTTTTTACTTTTATCCAGAACAATTCCTTTAATATGACAAACTTATTTCACATATGAATGCTGAATGATACCCCTGAGGTTACACCTACCATTTCTTTTTGGTGTGCTACCACCATTAATGTGGGTATAGTCTTAATATTTGTGTGATTTACATGGGTGTGTTTTAAAAAAAAAAGGAGTGGTCAACAGAGGCTTCCATTATTGGCCCTCCACCATGTTAGTCAGAAAAATGTTGTCCCTCTGTACCAGAGAAATTGGGCATCACTGCTCTATATCATTCAGGTTGAGCTCTTCTGCCTTAGACTGGCGACTTCCCGCTTCTGGAATTAAAAGTGCTTCCCCGACCCTTTTGTGACATCATCAGCAGGACAGGTTACATTGGGTTTAAAAAGACAAAGTCCATCAAGTTCAAACCCTACAAATGAGAAACCAGAATCCATACACACACACACCCCTCCATACTTCCCCATAAATTATATAAGCTCATATCTATACTAACTATAGAGTTTAGTATCACAATAGCCTTTGATATTATGTCTGTCCAAAAAATCACCCAAGCCTCTCTTAAAAGCAACAGAATGAGCATCACAACATCACCCGGCAGTGCATTCCACAACCTCACTGTCCTCACTGTGAAGAACCACCTACTCTGTTCCTTTAAATGAAAGTCCTTTTCTTCTAGTCTGAAGGGGTGGCCTCTGGTGATGCTCTTTATGGGTAAAAAGGTCCCCTGATGTTTGTCTATAATGTCCTCTAATATATTTGTAAAGTGTAATCATGTCTCCCTGTGACAAGTTTGAAGTCCTGGATCACTGCTGCTATTGAGAAAGCTGGTGCAATAAGTTAAGCATGTAAAATTACTTTAGTCATTCATTTTACGGGTTTAGTTCTCCTTTAAAAATGGTAACACTTGCTTTCTGGTTTTAAGAGGAACTGTTAACTCTATGAGTCATGAAAAAGACATTACCATTCTATTACTCAGTAACAGCAGCTGAAATACAACACAGTATGTACATTTGCCGCAAACATATTCTGATCAAAAGGCCATTTGGAATGTTGGACAAATACACTTTCTGTCCTATAACTGAGCCTGGAAAGTATTTTTCCAGTGTTACAGCTGGTTATTAGTCCTGGATACTTCAGCACATAGCCTCTTCTGTAGATCAATTTTAAATGGCAACAGAAATGCAGCAGAAGCAATGCAAACAAATCAAGGCCATTCGAATAGAACCTTGATATTACAGACTCCAGATTAATCTTGTAAGTGCTGCTTTAGTTCCAATGCTGTTCCCATTCTCTACAATGAACACAAACCTACATAGTTTGTTACACTTGTTCTATTAAACTGACGGCAAAGCCATATGGTTGATCTGCAGCGCTTTATTTACATTCATTTCTGTGCGGTAAACGCCGTGATTTGTCAATATTCCGTTGACTTTAGATACACAGTAAATTATACCTGCATTGCGATATACCTTTAAGAGAATTTGTACAATTTCATTTTGAAAAAGTAAAATTAAACCTCAACAAATAAAAGGGAGATGCTGGGAGTTGTAGTCCAGTAATAGCTAATAGCAGCCAGGTCTAGTACTAATCACAGCTGCAGGTGGCCTCGAGGTGGGCATATCGGGGAGAGATTGGCTCGTCTGGCGAAAATGCCAAATGAGCGGATCTCTATGTATATGGCCACTTTTAGGCACCAAGATTCTAATTTCAGACAGTTTTTGGCATTCTGCCTCTTACAATTTTACCCAGATAAAAACTGCAGAGGCAAAAAACGAGGGAGCAATTTACTAAGCTTCGAATTCTGCCTTGAAAAAGCATATGCGAAACGCGCGTCGGCAGGCTTAAGATTCCTCTGATTGTTTTAACTTTTGTAGCAACTTTGAATTAGAAATTCTTGCAGCCTAAATCAATCCTGTGGAGTTAGGCATCGGGGATTTGCGGTTCTTTAGATCGCTCTTAAAGGACAAGGAAAGTGTAAAATAGAATAAGGGTAGAAATGCTGTATTTTGTATACTAAACATAAACATGAACTTACTGCACCACAAGCCTAATCAAACAAATGATTTATGCTTTCAAAGTTGGCCACAGGGGGCTGTCATCTTGTAACTTTGTTATACATCTTTGTCTGACACTGGCACTGCACATGCTCAGTGTGGTCTGCTTGAGTTCTGCATGGCTGGTAAGTAAGGCAGGGGCTCCCCCTGCTGTTCATAAGTGATTGTTTCCCTGCCAGAAGCACTAAATGAAGGGAGAATTTCACTGCATACAGTCAGGTTTCTTATAAAAACGGTACACATTTTAAAATTAAAGTATATTGGAGATAGATTTCTTTTTCATTAAAGAAAGTAAAAATGGGATTCTATTTATTTGCCTTTCCTTGCCCTTTAAACGAAAAGTGCAGTTAAATTACTGAGACCGCAGTCCCTGGTGTTCTGCCTTTCTCCCCGTGTGGGGTCCCTACAAGGGGCTTCTCCACCTCTACTCTTCTATTTTCCTATTTCCAATCTACTATTTCATGAATCGTGCACTATTTATTTTTATAATTAATTTATTACTCTATTTATTAAGAGGACATAATTAATTCTCTATTTTAATCTAATGAATTATTCTATAATTGATCAATTAATCAATCATACAATTATGAATTGATAGGTCAATGAATTCAACTTCTCGGATGAATTGTAAAGATAAGACACTAATCTATTTAAGCACAGTATAATTCTTTTATTCACTCCTAAGAGCACTAGCACTTTAGAATAATGTAATCGCACCTCAGGAACCGTTTATCAGAATACAGGAATTTATAATCCTTTTGACCTTTTTATGTGGATAGTTAGTCCTTTTTATTAATAAAGTTGTAACTTATAGTATCAATAGATACTTATTTTAACTTTAATATTGAGATCCAAGTGGGGGTTATTATCTCTCTTTTCCTTTTCCTTTGTCAGAATTGCAATAGTAATCTGACCTCACACGAGGACTTTAAACTATTTATACCTTAATTGCATAGTAAATAAGCTTTGAATTTATCTTGTTGGGCTTTTTGAGGAAAAAGAATTTTAGCTGCAAAAAGCCCGAATCCTAAAATCCCACCTGTCTAGGTCATGTATAAGTCAATGTGAGATGGACCTATCCCAATTAGAAGACACTGTATTGTGGTTTGCGCCAAGTTTAGCTGAATAATGCAGTGCTGGCCGCTTCTTGAACACCCGCCCAACGCCACAAGGTCCTAGTGCCGGCCCCGCATGGTCATAGCACTGGCACCGCCTGGACCCTCCTCGAGCAAGCAAGTGCGCTCTGAAGCATACTAGAATTGGGGAGATTTGAGTACCCAGTGCTCTTTAGGGAAACCGTTGAGCAGCATGCCGCCCCTAAAGTCTTGCCGCCCTAGGCCTGGGCCTTTGTGACCTTGCCACAAAGCCAGGTCTGCCGAATCCTTCGGGGAAAGATTGGTCAGAATATCGACCTGAATCCTAATTTGCATATGTAAATTATTGGTGGGAAAGGGAAAACATTTTTTACTTTCTTGCTGTGTGACAAAAAGTCACACATTTTTCCTTCCTGTCCCTAATTTGCATATGCAAATTTGGATTCGAATCAGATTCCTGACCGAATCCCGAACTGAATCCTGGATTCAGTTCCTCCCTAGCAAAAACCCCGAAAAAATTTGCGATTCGGGAGAAAATTGTGAAAAAAAAATGTACGATTCAGGTTTCGCTCGATTCTATGTGTTTTTTTTTTTTTGCTTTAAGTTTATTAAAGGAACAGTAAAACCAAAAAATGAAAGTGTTTTAAAGTAAAGAAAATATCATGGAGTGTTGCCCTGCGCTGTTAAAACTGATCTGTTTGCTTCAGAAACACTACTATAGTTCATATAAACAAGCTGCTGAGTAGCAATGGCAGAAATTGAAAAACTGCTATATGGCACAGGATAAGTAATGGATAACAGATAACATTATGTTCTACAGAGTTTATCTGCTGTGTAACTTGAGCCTTTTATTCTTTGAATGGCTGCCCCCATGGCTACACCGCAGCTTATTTATATAAACAATTGTAGTGATTCTGAAGCAAACACTGCAGTTTTACCAGTGCAGGGCAACACTGCATTATATTTTTATTACTTTAAAACTATTTAATTTTTTGATGTTACTGGTCCTTTAATAAGTAAGCCAAAATCAGGGATGGGAGTTCGGTCAATTTTTTTTTTATTGAAACAATGAGATCAATTCGGATTTTACTAAATAACCCCTCCCCCAAGTGTGCTATTTTCTATTTTGATCACCGTTTTCTCTTTTCGGACTTGTCTGCCATTCCATCAATGCCCAGACAAGCTCACAGATGAATGAGTCAGGAGTTGAGATGAATCAGTGAATAAATGAGTAATAACGACAAATCTGTCTTTGCTAGTGATTGTGCATTGCCTCAACATATAAAAAGCAGTGTGGGCCAAAACGAGTTAGTGAAGTATTGCATGAAGTGTGCACCCTTCAATATAGCAGTGAAAGTTACAGCAGTCTCTTTGTGCATTCTGCACTTGATTCATTCTTTAAGGGCTAGGGCAGACGGGGAGATTCGGGGGCATTTTGTCACCTGGCGACTTCTCGCCGCGACTTGTAGCCCCCGAACCTCCCCGAATAGCCAAGTCCTGGGGCGCACCGGCGTTGCTTGAAAACGCCAGCGCCTATTCACACGGAGCGGCGCGCTTTTTGAAATCGCTCCAAATTGCCCTATTTGCTTGAGGTTTTGTCTTTTGTTGTTCTAGATCAGTGAACCAGTAGCTCATGAGTAACATGTTGCTCTCCAACCCCTTGGATGTTGCTCTCAGTGGCCTCAAAGCAGGTGATTATTTTTGAATTCCAGTTTTGTTTGTATAAAAAAAAACAGGTTTACTGCCAAACAGTATGAAAATGATATAATGAATCAATTAGGGAATGAAAATCAATATCAAAGTTTGGAAAGCGATCCAACAAGGGCATTTCAGATAAAATTGAGAAA
>CM044443.1:126082863-126099198 GCA_024363595.1 Xenopus borealis | reverse complement strand
TTTATGCAATATCTGTTTATAGAGACCTACATTGTTCGGGGAGTATAGTTTTCCTTTAAGAAGTGTTTTGGGAATTTTTTAAAAATCTAATTTTTTTGGACAAAATTGTTCTATTTGATCAAAAATTGACCTATTCAATCGAAAAAGGTCCATTTTCTATTGAAAAAAAACACTTTAAAAAAATTCGATGATCGAATGTCGAAGTTATTTCAGTTCGAAATTCGACCCTTAGTAAATCTGCCCCATAATGTCTTTAAAAGGGACATGCATGCTTATAGGACAAGTAAAATATCCAGGGCTATAGTTAATACTAATCACTAATTACATGTTTGTGTATAAATATATTTTTATAAATAATAAGAGGGAATAGGAGTAGTTTTATACTGTTAACTACTGTTCAGATGTATAACTAACATTTGACATGTGTTTTCAAGTATAAATTTTAACCCTTTTCACTTCCAGAATAATTTAGCTTTTCATTTTCATTTACCGCTAGATAATCTTTGAACATTTTGTGTTCTTTTAGTTTAGGAGTATTTCCTGGGTGGGGGTTTAGTTTACTAATTTAATTAGAAAAAATATATAGGAAAAATATATATCTTTTTAAACCACTTAAGCTTTCTGAAACTTTTTTGGTAATTCTACTTCTGTAACAGGATATAAGCACCTAAATACCCACAAAATTAAAAAAAAAAACATTATTATATAAAGATATATATCAGAAAATGTTATCCTGTGTTTGAAAATATAACATGTCTCCCAAACATGGCTATACCAAGTATGCATAGTTTTAAGGAGATTTCAAAATTGTATGGGTCAAAAACACCCAGCAGTACAAATTTCCACAACACCGCTCTAGAAATATGCATACTTTATATTTCAAAGCAAAGAAAATTCCACTGTAGGGAGGTAGGTTTATAGCAGGAAATCCTACAATTTTTTTTTCAGAACACATTCTGAAAAATATAAAAACAAGCAAACTACAGATCTTTGCAAAATTTAGCAGTTTTTATAAAAATATCTAGAAATGTTGAAAAATCACCTTAAAACTTGAAATGTACAGGATTTATTTTCTACAGTTCATTAGGTGCCTAGATAAATCATTCTAAATATGAATGACAGGGGTTTGCTGAACAGTTTGATGTCCAATGTGTATAGGTTTACCTATGTATGTGGCTTGTGTGCCCTAGTTATTGGACTCTCCTAGATCCTTACCTATATAAAAGAGATGGGCAAATCGCTGCTGCGTGTCGTTTTGGACTCGGGCGTCTGTTTTTGGACGCTGGCATGCATTGCTGACGTTGAAAAAAACAGATGCCGCATCCAAAACGATGTGTGCATCTATATAGATTTACACATTACAGATATATATTACTATATACATACTGTATAAATTCAGAAAAAAAAGAGAGATTGGTCTAAGCATAGAATAGCATAATACACCTGCGAGGGGTGAGTTTGGAGTGACTCTTTCTATTTTAAGCATAGAATGCCTTTTTTCTGGCATCATTTTTTTGTATTTTGAAACTATCAAAGTTAACAATAACAAATTAGTCACTGAAAGCATTTCAGCTGTCAGATAAGAAAGTTGATTGCTTCATGTAGGAAATAAAAATAATTGGCCACTTTATAGAGCCCCCAGGCTTTGTGCACCTAACGAAGGCATGTTTTGACATCTATGATAAACATAAAAAAATAAATAATACTAAATAATCATTTTCTTGCTTTGCCCTGCCGTCAACAGAAACTGCCAGAGAAAACTATGAATAGAATAAAGAATGACCAATTGAAAACTTGTTTAGAATTGGTCATTCTATAACTTAAAGTTAACTTGAAGATAAACCACCCCTTTTAATGCAGGTGGAGGATCTACTATCTGGAATGTATTAGACCTGTGGGGGTTTTTTTTGGGGGGGGGGGAAAGGGATCTACTGAGTGAGCAATTCCTTCTAACTAAGTAGCTTGGCCAGCAGGGAGCCTGTGAAAAGATAATTATGAACAGCTCTCTCAGGGCATAGGCGGAAGCAGGGCAAACTTTTGTAGGTACTATATATAAGTTTACTGAATACATTTGCAATACATAAATACATAAAAAAATATTAAAAGATAAATGGGTGGTTAACTATAAAGGATTCTTAATCAAAGTTTATAATGTTAACCAATAACTTAGATTCCAAGATATTATAATAAATGAGTACTGTTACTGAATAAGCTTTCTATAATACATGAAAAATATTTAAAGGCAGCTACATCTAGATAAATATTTAATCCTTTTAGTTGCAAGCTATCTAATGTAAAAACCCAGTAGGTTTCCCTCTGACTATATGTCACAAACGGCATCCTAAATCCAGAACCAGTTCTAGGCTCCCTGGTCCTGGCTTTTGCTTCTGCCTATAACAGCTGCTTTTCACCTCGGGAGGAGCCCTCGGCTAATTGGATGCCGCCAGGTCTTACTAAGAGGGGAGCAAAGCTAAAGGTTCTGGACAAGCAAAGGGGCACGATCATATCACCAAGGATACTAGATGAAGGAACACCACTTGGAAGACAGGCCAGATGATCAGGCAGGCTTGGCCAGCACAACTGAGTAGAGAATAGTCAGATTAGAGACTACAGAATGGTCAGCAGGCAGGCAAGGGTCTTGGGATGCCTTTCAGAAAGCTGCAATGGAACTATGGGATAGGTTAGTGAAAAGAGGATATAGTATTGGAACATTAAAAAGGGCGTATGATAGAGCAGTTTTGAGTGATCATAATCAAATGCTAAAGGAGGGAGGAAGGAAAAATATGGAAAGACACAAGAGAACAAAAAACATTAAAAACACTAGTAAAGATAGAGTTTATTTTGTAACAGATTATAGTAAAGAAGCAAATGATGTAAAGAAGATAATAATGAAGCATTGGCATGTGATTAATGCTGATCCGCTATTACACATTGAGAAGCCGTTGTTTACATATAGGAAAAGTAAATCGGTTGCTAGTTATATATCTCCTAGTATGTTACCTGAAAAAAGGAAATCTAATTGGCTAACAAATGTGGGTACATATAAATGTGGAGCAAAAATCTGTAAGGCGTGTAACTATCTAAAGGTATCTAAGACTTTTAATAGCACAGTTACCGGGATTGAATATAAATGTAGATCATATATAAATTGTAGAACTACAAATGTGATATACCTAGCAACATGCATATGTGGGAAACAATATGTTGGGAGAACCATGCGGGAAATGAAAGATAGGATTCTAGAACATATTGCAAGTATAGGGAGAAAAGATGTTTCATCTGCCATAGCGGAACATATTCTAACCAAACATAACAGTAATGATAGGTGTATGACCTTCCAAGGTATTGAACATGTTAGATTAGATCGGAGAAAGGGGGATATGGAAAGATTAATAAATAAAAGAGAAGCTTGGTGGATGTTCACTTTGGAAACAGAAAAACCATTAGGTTTAAATAAAGATTGGGAGATTAAATATTTTGTTGAATAGATCATACTAATAGTTTTAACTCCCTTCCTGATTGGATACTAAAAATTAAAAATTTAAATTAAAAATTAAAAATCAAAAATGAACTTTGGATTTTCTAAAAAATTAGTCCAAGGTGAGCATCCACAGAGTATCAACCTCCTCTACCTATCTGTAACTGTATATGTTTATATTTATAGTTATATTTATATATATTTAATATATTCTGAACTGTCTTTATGTATATCTCTTGGACTGCCTGTATAAATGAGTTGTAGGACATACATGGAGTAAAATATGGTTTTTAGTAACTAGTGATGTTTTTACACATTAGATGGGATATGGGTTATATACCTTTAAGAGAAAAAAGTGATGTAAATTGTCTGTCATTTTGATAGGCTATAAAGCTGTGTTTTCTTTGAAAATTTGTAACACTCTGAGGAAGTGCCTATCTGGCACGAAACGCGTCAGTGTTGTGATATTTTGCACTGCACCATGACAAACGAATTTTAATGGAAATAATAAAGTAATGGACTTTTTAATTCATCGTGGTGAATGGTCCGTTTTGTAAGGATACTGTTGTAAGTTCCCTGAGCCAGGAACTCGGATCTAGGAACACGTGATGTCTATAACCAATCGGAACTCCCCCACACAGAAGTAAGTGTATACTGCCAAACAGAGCCTCCTAGAGCAGGGGTCCCCAACCTTTTTTGGTCTGGGGACCAGTGCAGTGGAAACATTTTTTGCAAGGACTGGGGGTCGGTGTCCAATTCTGGTCGTTGGAGTCCAATTCGAGCACGCTGGATAAATTCCGGCGGCCCAGTTCAGAACTGTCCAATGCCCAGTTCTGGGCCGCGGACCAGCGGTTGGGGACCCCCGTCCTAGAGGCGAACAGTCCACATAGTGGCTACCAAATAGCACTGCCCTTTTTTGGCACCAAACGTTTGTGTTGCTTCCCAGCTCTTTATATATTTGAACGTGGCTCATGGATAAAAAAAGCTGGGGATCCCTGTTCTAGATAAACCTATACAAAGTTAGAAGTGATTTCCTCTTTTTAGACTCATCACTATTATGACTTTATGCTTTCTTTATGCACGTTGGGTGGATTAGGATTAAGTAATATGCCATAAACCTGTTGCCAAATCTAAATCGCCTGTTGTCCAAATAAGCTGTTGGTTCTCTGACTGAACACAGATTTCCCAATACACAATCTTGCAGCAAATTGCTTTTTATATGAATTCTAAGAACTGGCAAGTCCTACAGAATGATCTGTTTGCAATCTTTCATTAGACAGCACAAAACAGTTCATGAAATGAAAGGCTAAATCGCAACGACTGAGCAAAGGGCTGGATTGAAGCCATTGAACTAAGCCATGAAAACTGAATCTATTTCTGTTTTTTTCAATAAAGAGAGATACTAAGAAATACTTTAGCACAAAAAACACTGCTCGCACATTATGGGGCAGATTTGTCAAGGGTCGAATTTTGAATTTAGGGGAGTTTTTTTTTCAAATGAATTAATAAAATCTAATTTTTTAAACTCTGGTGAATAGGAGCAACCAGAAAACTTGAATCTCATATGATTCTAATTGGATTTGAGTTTTAAAAACTTGATTCGAGTTTTTTCTCGAAAAAATGTCTGACAAAAACTTGATGAAGGCTGCAAACATCACCAAATTGATCCCTGGACTTCTCCCATTGACTTATACTGCAATTAGGCAGGTTTTAGGTGGTGAATAATCGAACAGGAGTTCTTAAAGGGCCAGAGTATGATAACAAAAAAAAAAAGAAAAACCTCAAATTGAATTTAGATAAATCCCTAGTCAAATTGACAGTTTTGGTCATTTATTATTCGACCCTTGATAAATTTGCATACTGCATTTAAGTTTCAGCTAAGCTATAGGCCCACTAGCCATTAAAGTCATGCAATGATTCATTCATAATAAAATTATCACAGTTAAGCAGACATCACCAGTACAGGTATGGGACCTGTTATCCAGAATGCTCGGGACCTGGGGTTTTCCAGATTACTGATCTTTCTGTAATTTGAGAAAATCAAGTAAACATGAAATAAACCCAATAGGCTGGTTTTGCCTCCAATAAGGATTAATTATGTCTTAGTTGGGATCAAGTACGAGCTACTCTTTTATAATTAGAGAAAAATGAAATTGCTTCTAAAAATTTGGATTATTTGATTATAATGGAGTCCATGGGAGACAGCCTTTCCATAATTTGGAGCCTTCAGGATTACGCTTTTCTGGATAATGGATCCCATTACCTCCAAATGCTTACATACCTCCCAACAGTCTGGAAAGAGGGGCAAAAAGATTTGGCGCACTGTGCATGGTGAACAGTTTGACCACACCCCCTAGTTACCATGTTCACTTTACAAAATGTGGCAGGTTATGAAAGTTCAAACACATTTCTGTGGTTTTTGTGCTACTGAAGGTGTATTGCCCTTTAAGCTACAAGTCAGTTTCCCCCAGAGACTTGCTTATCTTAAATTGTTACAATTGTTTGTTTGCTTATTTTAAATTGTTACAAATGTATTAAAGTGCACCTGCCACATATGCTGGGTTCTTTGCCAAAAGCCAATTACGTTTTAGAAATGTATCTTTTTCTGATGCCAGCGCAGGAGATCAAAGAGAAAATCGGGACATTTCAGTAACAATCCGGGACTGTGGGCTGAATGGTCAAAGTTGGGACTGTCCCATCTGCAAGGAGTTTTTATGTTCTCCCTATACCTGAGTGGATGTTTTGGGGGTACTACGGATTCCGCTCAGGATGTTGAAGGGCATATGATCTCTCAATAGTGTCCCATTGTAGCCATTTACGCTGGGATTATCTCCCGATATGGGAGGCACAACAGTCAATGGCGGGGGTTATGGACCATAGTGAGTATATATGATGAGTCTTTATATTGTGGCAGGGTTGATTATGGTATAATCTCTGTATAGTGAAACTGAATATTTCAGCAATTTATACAAATAAGACTGAAGATTTTGCTTCATTTTAATATGTAAATACATGTATGGGACCTGTTATACAGAATGATCAGGACCTGGGGGTTTCAGGATAATGGATCTTTCTGCTATTTGGGTCTTCAAGCCTTAAGTCTACTAGAAAATCATGCAAACATTAAATAAACCCAATAGGTTGGTTTTGCTTCCAATAAAGATTAATTAGATCTTATTTGGGATCAGGTTTTATTATTATTACAAAGAAAAAAGAAATCATTTTAAAAAAAAAAATTGATTATTTGGATAAAATAGAGTCTATGGGAGATAGCTATTCCGTAATTCGAAGCTTTCTGGATATCGGGTTTCCGGATAAGGGATCCCATACCTGTAGTTTGTTTTCAGTTTAGCATTTAGCAGATATATTTTCCAAGGGATTTGGTATTTTGAAGAATCCAAACATGACAGAGCATTCTTAAAAGTAGGGATGCACCGAATCCACTTTTTGGGATTCAACCAAATCCTTGAATCCTTTGTGAACTACACAAGTGTTTTTTTCCCATCAGATTTTTTTTATGATCCTACATGCAACACCACGACTCAACAGCATAAGCTTTAGTAGGATGCTACAAAACGCCGGCAGCTATTCCTCTATTTAAAGGCGCAGGCGTGCCGACGCATGACGTCGGCGTGCAATGGTGCCAAATTTAAAGATATTTAAAGGGGACTTTTTAAAATTGTGATTGCCCATGATAGGTTTATTCCTGGTGTCTTGTATCTGTGCTGAAAAGCTTCTGTTTGTTCCTGTCTGCTGTATTTGACCCGGCCTGGCTTTTGCCTATCCTGATTATTATTAACATGTATTTCTATAGCGCCAACTTGTTGCGATATCTGTATCCTGACCCGTGCCTGTTAACTGACCGTTGATTCTGTCTCATCCTCATCTGATTGATTCCCGGTTTTGACCCTTGCCTGCCTGACGACCCTAGCTATCTGCCTGCCTTGACCCAGCCTGCCTGACTTGGCTGTTGCCATATCCTACTGTGCCGTGACCTTCGGCCTAACTGACTCTAACAACAGTCGTGCCCCTTTGCTAGCCAGAACTCCTCGCCTTGCTCCTCTCGTTAAGTCCAGGTGGTATCCGGTGGTATCCAGTACACTACTGGTGAAGCCGAGCCGAGACCAGGGAACTTGGCATCTGTTCTGGCTTAGGGTGCCGACCGTGACATTTGGTGAGGAAAACAAGTCTTTCCGACACCATTCGTTTTTATCTTGTTGGATGAAGATGCAGCATTCACATCAGTCATGTTGTGTCGGATTGAACATTTTACATGTAGTTTACTCATCCAATTTTAGGCTCAGTCCCATTTTATTTTAACCCACACGACATCAGACTTGTAGGATGTGTTCTGTCGGTCCAACACCGTCCTGCAAAATCACACGTATCGCTCTATCCTGATAGATTCAGCCGAATACCAAAACTTTGTCACAAAACAGGGAAGTAATAAACATTTTCTCATGTCTTCCTTTACTGCCCCTAATTTGCATATGCGAATTAGGCGCAGGAAAGAAAGAGGCGAGAAAATGTTTATTACTTCCTTGTTTTGTGACAAAAAGTTTTTGCGATTCCCTTTCCCACCCCTAATTTACATACACAAATTAGAATTCAGATTGGCAATGCACAAGGATTCGCCAAATCCTGCTGAAAAAGGCCGATTCCTTGCCGAATCCTGGATTTCGGTGCAGATGCTCCAGGCATTTGACAATGCACTGACATGACCAAAAGTAGATCATTCAGAAGAACGGCTTACCCTCAAAATTACCCTAAATATCTATAAAGACTTTCCCATGACGGTGCATATTCACTTTTCAGAACCATTAGATTTGACCACAGAATACGGTTATGTGCACACCACAATTAGGGTTGCCACCTGGCCGGTATTTTACTGGCCTGGCCGGTATTTTTGATGGTTGATCCCAATGTTATTAATAGGAAAAAAAGCTAAATATATAGGAAGGCCGGTATTTTTTTCAAGAAAAGGTGGCAACCCTAACCACAATGGGTTGCTGCCCAATATATGCCAAAAAAAAAAGTCTGCATTCAACATGATGATTAAACAGTTAAACCATTTGAGCTAAACCCAAGTTTTACATATTAATTATTGATAAAGAGCCGAGCCATCCATCCTTCTCTGCAAACAAGAGAGTTGTGTGAAGTCAATTCTAATAGTTCTAGTCACTTATTGAAATCGATAATACACGGTACAGCAAGGAAAACCTCGCTCTATTGAAGGGCTTTAGTGGAGGATGATTTTTCACGTGGGTTTTGTGCTACGGTGGGTAAAACAGTGGACGCCAGCCACGTGCTCTCCTCCCAAGATTCCCTTGCAGCCCCTGTTAAGATTCTGCGGTGCAATAGGAACAGACAAGAAACCCACTCTTGTGTTAACCTTGCTCCACCTTAATCCCCTTCTTTTTTCCACCAGTTTGCCACCAGCAGGCAGATCAACAGGCTCATACACGGTGCACAGATGTTTTAAGGATGGAAGGGAAAACTGGGTTTGTAACACTTCACAGCTGGATACAATGTATATATATTTATATGTATGTATATTTGTATTTATATAGACGCCAAGCTGTGTAATGATAAAATAGCCATTAAATGATTAAATCAGGATTACTTTGTATTTAAAACAGCAGGCACGTGATGGAGCATTTATACATCCCAGTTTCTTTTTAATTTCTTTCCTAATTCCACCCCCCCAACGGAATTTCAAACCTTCCCACCCTCCCTTTTCTCTCACTCTCTCCTTCTTTCACCTTCACTTCATCGTCTTTTTTTTTTTCTCTTCATCTCTCCTCTGCCTTTATCTGCCTCTCTATTTCCCCTCTCCCGCCCTCATCTTCTCTGTGCTTCCCACCCCTTCCAATCTCCTCTACCCATTGTCAAAGCCAGTGCCTTTTCTGGCCCTCCTTTCAAACACCCCCTTCCCCACATCCCTCCCTCTTCTTCCTCCCACAACCCCTCTCCCACTAAAACACAGCAAGCAGCCATCCAGAAAGTCAGATGAAGCGAAAGGCAATAGAGCTGGCGAGGTTTTATCCAGAGAACGAGGGAAGGAGTTGGAAAGCAATCAAAAAAGAGAAACACGTGCTTTTTTTTTTTTACATTCCATTACTTAGTTAAGTGCAAAGAAGAACTGCGGCGAAATACTCTACTCATCTCTCTCAGCACAGCCAGGGTTAAAAAGACAGCCTGTTACAAGGGCTGTTTTATTTTTTTATTTTGAGGGGGGAAAGATGTGCCTCTTCCATCCTACCAACATCTGACATAATACTGCGATTGAACTGCTGCCTGTAATGTGGATTTCCCTTATATAAATAGGCTGGACGACTAAATGTAAGTTTTGTTCTCTATTCTCATCCCCAGATAGAAAGCAGGGGAAGGCGAGGCCTCTAGATTTGGTGAAATCTGCGTCTGGTTCACCTGGGATGGAAGTGGGGGGGTACCACAAAAATAACGCTTTCTGTATTATATATACACGTCACGCTGAGGAGTGATAAAAATGGTGGCCGTGGTGCAGGGGAGAGGGCCAAGTATTTAGCATCGCTTTATCTGCAGTGGGTGAAACATTGTAACGCACTCGAGGTAGGAGAAAAGCACGCTGGGTAGTTATGGTGATGGGGTGCCATATACGAAAGGGGCACGTGGAAGTGAGGAGGAGGTGTATTTTATCATTTGCGTTTTAGCAAGAGGGGTTTCTTACATCAGAAGCATCACGTGAGCTCTGAATTATGTAGCCAGCCGGCTCGGAGCATGGGGCACATGCTTTAATGAAGACACTACTGTACAGAAGCTTGATTGAATGGAGGGAGTTAATATGTGGTATAAGAGCTGGCTCCCATTTACGGCAGCTTTGGAAGATGCACAATCATGAGTGGGTGTCACTAATGCTGTGCTTATGCGCATCTAGGGGCAGTACAGAGTCTCCCCTAAGTTTCTAATTCTAATAAGAAATTCCAACCATTGTATGAGCACGTGGTGACGGCAAAAGACACGCTTTGTGGCGCTGCTGGGAACGAGGTGACCGATTTCCTCTTTACGCATTATTTTATTTATTTTTTTTAATTAAGAGCTAGGTTTTTCATTCAGTCAATATTAATATTAAACTTATTAAACTGCACTGTGTGGATCCACAAATTCAATGGCGCCAAGAATTTAATATTGCGTATTACGCTGGGACAATGTATTGCCCCATCTTTTGTCCCCCCCCCACCCCCTCCTCATAAATGGCAATCATCCAAAAACAGGCTGTGCAGCAATACCGACAGGAGAGGCAGAAATCATCCTTTTGCGAAAAGATTCAGGGAGTGAGATCCTTTACTAAAAAAAGTTTAATGTCTATGACCAACCTTAGGATGTTCCTGGATATTGGCTAGAGCAGGGATCTGCAACCTTGGCTCTCCAGCTGTTAAGAAACTACAAGTCCCACAATGCAATGAAGAGGTCTGTCATGATTCATAAAGGCAAATGCATTGTGGGACTTGTAGTTCCTTAACAGCTGGAGAGCCAAGGTTGCAGATCCCTGGGCTAGAGGCAGCCAACCAGTTGATAGGGGTCCTTACTACATAAAGCCTAATGGTTACCCTGACTGATTGATGGCGAGCAAAAGAGAGAATATTTATCAAGCTCTGGAAGGTATAAAAAATTTTCTTTGGGGTTCTGTAACTTCTCATTATATAACACAGCCCTAGTGATGGGCAAAGATGACCCATTTTTTTTCACCCATTAGAGTCTATAGGCATCATTTTTGTAACAAAGCAAAATGTTCATCATCAATACACAGCTCTAACTGATGTGAAGTGCAACTCCCAGGATTCCCATACAGGGTTGGACTGGGCTGGTGGGACACCAGTAAAAAAAAAAAAAAGCCGGTGGGCCCCGGTCCTCATGGTCCCCTGCCAGCTCAGACCTGCTCCCCCAGCTGCCTCTTAAAGAGCATGGTTGCACATGTGTGCGCCGAGCCAGGAATTGGAGGGGGCAGCCCGGGACTGCCAAGAGGGCCCTTCGGTTATAGCCCCGGAGGGTCCCCAAAACTCCAGTCTGACCCTGTTCCCAAATAGTTAAAAGAATGTAATTTATGATCTTTAATTAGCATGGGTCACCAAATGAATTCCAACCATCTGCATGCCCAAAAAAGTACTAAATGACAATCCTGCTATCAGTTAATCTTATTGTATGTTAGCCTTTCCATATAGTCCATATGTAAGGCTACACATGTATTGTTATTGACACTTTTTATTACTTATCATTCTATTCAGTCCCTCCCCTATTCATTTTCTTATTCAAATCAATGCAGGGTTGCTAGGGGAATTTGTACCCTAGAAACCAAATTGCTGACGCTGCTGAATAAAAAGCTAAATAACTATAAAACCACAAACAATAAAAAAACAATTGCAAATTGTCTCAGAATATCACCCTCTACATTATACTAAAAGTTAACTCAAAGGTGAACAACCTCTTTAAATAAACTCAATAGGCTGGTTTTGCCTCAATAAGGGTTAATTATATCTCAATTGGGATCAAGTATAAGCTCCTGTTTTATTATTACACAGAAAAAGGAAATCAATTTTAAAAATCTGGATTTGATTATAAGAGTCTATGGGAGATGACCTTTCTGTAATTTGGAGCTTTCCGGATAATGGGTTTCCGGAGAACAGATCCCATACCTGTATTGTTACTTTCGGCCCAGTTTCTCAGTTGGATCTGTCTATGTTTAAATCTGGGGCATAACTAATGGTGAACTACAACTCCCAGACACAGGTTGCATGTTCCTGTACCACAGGAATTACAGATGCATCACATAAGATTCCTCGTAGTTTTTGCCTGTGAATATTATATTATATCTTCAGCCCATACTATACAATGGTACGTCAAAATGTGCAAATATAACCAGTGGGAAACAAATATTCTGTTGTGATTCAACCGATTCACAGCAAGTAGTTTTCATCAAAGAAGTACAGGTATGGGATTGGTCATCTGAAAACCCGTTATCCATAAAGCTCCGAATTAAGGAAAGAATCTCCCATAGACTACATTTTATCAAAATAATCAGAATTTATAAAAAGGATTCTTTTTCTTGGGGATATTAAAAACAGCACATTGTCCTTGATACCAACTAAGATGTAATTAATCTGTATTAGAAGCAAACCCAGACTAATGGGTTTAATTCATGTTTAAATGATATTTTAGTAGACTTAAATTATGGGCACCCAAATTACGCAAAAACCTCACCTGGAAAACCCCAGGTCCTGAGCATTCTGGATAACAGGTCCCATATCTGTACTAGTATTGTTCATTGATACTCAAAATTCAAGGAAACTGATATACATAAACCCCTAGTTCCCTAATTTCTTTGGAAAAGGATAGTCCATATATTCCTGACAATATGATTCTGGAACTGCTCACTTTAATTTCATTTTGTTTCTCTGTACAGCATAATTCCCATTGATGGGTGAATATGTCAAATAATCACAGGCACATCCTATTTAATAAAGTTGAAGTGTCTCTGCGTCCAGTCCCTGTGTCTGTGGAATTGCGCTACTGCGCATGTGCCGCACTGACTGAATTTACCAGTTTTCGCCACTAGAGGTCGCCAATCACTAGCTAATGCTATCAGTACCAGTACTTAGAATAGAGTCAATGGAAGCCTGTGGTGAAGTGCATAAGGTAAATGCCTCTGACCAGTGCTTTTAGTGTTCAATTCCCATTGAGTGATAATTTATGCTAGCAAAGTAGATAGACGCGCAACTTCGCACCTTTACGCTGTGGTGTGTTTTACCATTGTGGGTGATAGTCTGAAAAACGTAAATACGTTACAGTTCGCCGACCAGAGTGTAAATTCGCACGTTAGTGAATTTGCGTAGCGCAGGCAAAAATTTGCCTACAACAATTCTGTTTTTATGAATGTTTGACTACATATGTTCTAGCGCCCGTTAATTTAACGGGCTTAATGTAAAGTTCAAGTGTCTCTGCGTCCAATCCCTGTGTGCGTGGAATTGCGATACTGCGCATGTGCCGCACGGACCGTCTCTGGCGAATTTACGCTAGCGAAGTAGATAGACGCGCGACTTCGCACCCTTACGCTGTGGTGTGTTTTACCATTGTGGGTGATAGTCTGAAAAACGTAAATACGTTACCGTTCGCCGACCAGAGCGTAAATTCGCACGTTAGTGAATTTGCACAGCGCAGGAGAAAATTCGCCTAGAACAATTCGCCTAGAACAATTCTGTTTTTTATAAATTTTTGACTACATATGTTCTAGCGCCCGTTAATTTAACGGGCTTAATGTCTAGTTTAGCATAAAAAGACAGATATTTGAGCTGTGTTACAACAGGGATTTACTGTACCAATAGTGCCTGGGATGGACACAAGATGATTCTAAATATTAATATATTTATATTGGAGAGGTCATGTTTGGAAAGTATGGGGACCATCTGATCACCACCAGATATTTGATTCACATTTACAAATCTGTAGTGTTAGGAAACCCTTAATGCAGCAATAATGAGCAATGCTAATGCAGACGGTCTTAAGTTTGTAAAGCAGTCGTTTTCTTTTATTACATCTTCCTGTTGTTCACATTAAAATAGAAACTAACTGAAGAAATTCTGGAACAAAACCTCTCTCTCTCTCAAGAATGAATGCTCAGTTAATATGATCAGTACAATAGTTTGTTATTACAAATGGCAGTAAGCATGTGAGCTCTGATTACTCATACCTTAATTTAAACTTGAATTGCTTTAGCTTTCAGTTCATCAATACATCTAAACATAAGCAACTTTCTTCCTTCTCAAAGGTCACACAAGTTCATACAGAGATGGAATTCTGCAGATACTACATTTACACAACTAGTCAACTTCAACTGAGGCTCCTTAACTTTTAAATTGTACTAGATGCTTTGATTTAAACAGAAATGTTATATAGCTTGCACTAGTGTGGGGCAGGGTGGTACAAACATACTGGTGACCTGCATGTTTTTAGCACTCTGCACCTTAAACAACACTTATTTACATAGTTACATAGTTAAATTGGGTTGAAAAAAGACCGAGTCCATCAAGTTCAACCCCTCCAAATTAAAACCCAGCATACACGCACACACCCCTCCACTCTTTCACACAAACCATATATGCCCATAGCTATACTAACTGTAGAGTTTAGTATCACAATAGCCTTTGATATTATGTCTGTCCAAAAAATCATCCAAACCTCTCTTAAAAGCATCAACAGAATGAGCATCACAACATCACCCGGCAGTGCATTCCACAACCTCACTGTCCTCACTGTGAAGAACCACCTACTCTGTTCCTTTAAATGAAAGTCCTTTTCTTCTAGTCTGAAGGGGTGGCCTCTGGTGATCCTCTTTATGGGTAAAAAGGTCCCTGATATTTGTCTATAATGTCCTCTAATGTATTTGTAAAGTGTAATCATGTCCCCTCGCAAGTGCCTTTTTTCCAGAGAAAATAACCCCAACCTGGACAGTCTCCCAGTCTCATAATTTAAGTCTCCCAGTCTCATCCCTCTAACCAGTTTAGTTGCACTTAGTCTCTGCACTCTCTCCAGCTCATTTACATCCCTCCTAAGGACTGGAGTCCAAAACTGCACTGCATACTCCAGATGAGGCCTTACTAGGGATCTATAAAGAGGTAGAATTAGGTTTTCATCCCTTGACTTTATGCCCTTTTTTATGCAAGACAGAACTTTTTTATTTAATTTTATTTAATGCCCAATTAGATCCCATGAGGTTGGATATTCAACCAATTATTTTTTTTTTTTATAGTAAATTTTTATTTTAAACATTTAGGAAGGAAGTAAGTATAGAAGAAGAGGGAAGGAACAGCAAGGGGAATTGGAGTGTGCATAAATCGCATTACAGGAGCGTGATTGCTGGTGAGTCAAGTCAGGGGTTCCATATAAGTCTGTAAAGTTCCAACTGGGAGTCCATTAGTTTAATCCAATTGCCTAGTGTAGGAGATTTACCCTTGTATTACAGGGCCACTGTTTTTCCGCCATAGAATAGGAATAATCTCATAAGAAGTCTAGAGGCAGTTCTGGATACCAAAGAGTCCATTAGGCCCAGCAGACAGGTAGTTGGGTACAGCACTTGGGGTAAAGAGAACTGTATAACCTGCCTCCAGAACCTCTGGTTAGCGCCACATCAGATGTATAAAGTCTGCATCAGGCACATTGAAACAAGAGCATCTGGAGTGTTCTGGGAGACCCATGAGGTGCATTTTTTTCGGTGTCAAATAAGTTTGGGATATAATTATAAATTGAATATCTCATGCTTATCAGAGGGAGTTAGATGCTCTTTTCTACCTCTTCCTATTCATCAGTATCTAAGTGAATGCTACTTCCTTCCCATTTGAGTTTCACTCTGGGTCCAGGGTCACATCAATGGATCTTTAACAGTAAAAAGAGATTGAAAGCTACCATTGCCAATAGATTAGCCACAACAATGCAAGCTAGACCCCCTTTTTTATTCTTTAGAATGCTTATCCATACCTGTGGAAACCGCTCTAGACACTGTGTTTGTTTAGGATAGCAGCTACCATATTAGCTTGCTGTGACATCACTTCACTTCCTGAGTTTCTCCCTGCTTACTCATAGCGCTGGGCTCAGATTACAGCAGCGAGAGGAGGAGGCAGGGGAAGAGGAGTAAACTGAGCATGCTCAAGCCCTGGAGGTTTAAGCTGAAAACAGGAAGTCTGATACAAAAGCCCATGTGACACAATAGAAGGAAAGAAGTATGGTGTTTCTATTCACAGAGGACTCCGAGCAGCATTACTTTGACGGTTTACTGGTGCATTTATATAGACCTTTCTGATAAAGCTTACTTAGTTTTAACCTTTCCT
>CM044443.1:126069077-126082620 GCA_024363595.1 Xenopus borealis | reverse complement strand
AAAAAAAAAAAAAAAGAATTTGCAAAAGTAGGAATAAAATACAGTTACTACAGAGAACAAAATTATAAGGTCGGGTTTGTTATGGAGTAAAAATTAGATAATCACACAATGGTTTGGATACTTTAGTAAGGTACAGCGCTACGAAATATGTTGGTGCTTTATAAATACATGTTGATGATGGTACTGTATACATAGAGATTTGTAAGACACAAATACAACGATGTTAAATAGATATTATTTCAGCTTTAATTATAAAAAGTATCCTGTCTTTTCAGTTACCATTCTACAGGTATGGGGCTTGTTATCCAGAATAATGGATCTTTTCTGTAAGTTGGATCTTCATACCTAAGTCTACTAGAAAATACTTTGAACCGTAAATAAAGCCAATAGGCTGGTTTTGTCTACAATAAGGATTAATTATATCTTAATTTGGATGAAGTACAAGCTACGGTTTTATTATTACAGAGAAAAAGGAAATAATTTTTTTCAATTTGTATTATTCGGATAAAATGCGTCTACTGGAGATGGCCATTCCGTAATTCGGAGCTGTCTGGATAACGGATCCCATACCTGTACTACTGTGGTTTGTACTTTTATTGTTACACATGAGAAATACAAGGTAGTTGCTAAATACTGCTCAGTAAATTTACACTTTTACAAACTAACAATTTACCCTTTAAAACATTGGTAGTTATCTTTTTTTATTTGTGATATGGTGTGGGTTGAGTGTACACCCAAATCCCAAACTTTTCCTCTGTTGAACTATGTCTTGTTGGAACTCCAAAGCTTCCAATATAATATATTTTTTGCTGCTAGCCAGAAGATTAACATTTTTAGGGATCATAATAGCCTACATTAGCCATCCACATTCTCCACTACAATTGAACCTCTTACCCAAGTGTTTGTCATGCGATTGTCAAACAAGTGGATCTCTGTATGTATGGCCAACTTTAGGTACCGTCTGCAGTCAAGTTTCTTATAAAAAACGGTAGACTTTTTTTTTTTATTTCAATATATTGGAGAAAGGTTTCTCTCTCATTAAAATGGGATTTTATTTTTTTGCTTTTACATCCTCTTTAATGATGTACCCAGAGTTTGAGAGCAAAGTGTTCTTAAGAGGAAATTCCATAATCCCATTTTCAAAAAAAAAAAAAATGTTGTGCATGCCTCAAATTGAACAAACACGTTTAAGGAATAACCTGAGTGAACTTTCCCCATGTGCTTGAGCTTCACCTGGCAGGGGTAGGAAAATGGGCATCTCTGGGAGCTCAGTTGTATCTCTTGGCAGAGCGCAGTACAGACATCAGAAGGGAAAATCCTAAACAAGTGCACTTAATAAATATTCCTCAAGTAGAAGACAAATAATTTGCTCCAATGTAAACAGAATGATGTGGAGGGATGGTAGAACCCTCCACATAAACATGGAAAGAGAATGTCCTAAAATTTCTGATGGGGGGGGGGACACCAATGAGATAGACCATGATAGAGTCCTGCAGCGGGTCAGGTACCCGCGTGTTACCCGCAAAATCCCACGGTACCCTGCGGGTTGCTCATAGAATTTCTGGGTGCGGGTATAGAAGCGGGACGCTGGTTCTGCAGGTTGGCGGGTTGAGGGTCGGGTCGCGGATCCTCGCTATAGCGATTTTTACTCCTTTTTCTCAGCATTTCTACTTCTGATGATGTCACATCCGGTTTACATTGACAGCACTTCCTGTTTTACTCTTTTTTTTCTGATCATGGATACTTCTGATGATGTCACTTCCGGTTTACAATGACAGCACTTCCTGATTCTTGATGGTCAGCGGGTCCAGGTTGTGGATCTTGGGTTGCGGGTACAGGTCGGGTCGCGGGTGCAAGCGGGTAAGAATGCAGGTCGCAGGTACGGGTCAGGGGTACGGGTCCCAAAAAATGGACCCGCGCAGGACTCTAGACCATGATACCAATGTCTACATGTGATTGTAGACATTAATTTAAAAAAAAAAAAAGGTCATTAGTTTCAATAGTTGGCTTTATCACTAGACTGCAATTTGACTACTTTGGCCTGATGCAACCCATCCATCACATGATGAATCTCATCCCCAGTCAACACTATGGAGTCATGTGGAAATAGCACTGACTTCCATGTGATCATTCCCATCTCCTGCAAACTAGAAATACAAGTGACAGTCAAAACAAAACTGATTTTCATGTGATACACAGGTGTGCCTCTGAAGCAAACACTTGTTAGGAACAAGCTTCTAGGGCACAGATAGGCAGAAAGTGGTTGAACCAGATCATCTTGAGATTGCAGTAATAAATGTACAACACACCAATCCATCAACCATTATTTATATTTGTAAAAATTACACTTTAACAGCAACAAACTGTATGTACCGTTATACATACATGAACAGTTCTTTATTATTGCTGAATTTACTTTTTTCTCTGTAATAAGACAGAACTTTATACCTATTGTACGACTCACTGATTTTGTTTTAAATTAGTTTCATTCTAAAAAACTGATTGTACTTTAAGTTATTATAATAAAGTTACAATACATAACCCCCTGCCAGCTCAGCCAATAAGACGATTCTGAGTGGTACAGTTCTGCACTGGCAGGAGCACCAAAGGCTGGGGTTGTGAACTCAAATATAACTGGAAAACAAATAATTCTAAGCATTGCATTAATAGTTTTTTTTAAGTATTTAGTTACTTGAAAATGTTATTTGCGATACAAAACCCCATTTGTCAGTCCCTGAAAATAAGGATTGAAGGATTCAACAGTGCAAAGTACTTTGGAAAAATACTGGCACTCAAGGTAAATTCCAAGCAGGGTTACCCCTCGCAAGTTTATTGTGAACAGACGTGCAACGTTTCGGGGCGTACCCCTTTGTCAAGCATTTAGCTTTTGGGGTTTGCCGAATCCTCTATACTGAGCACCGGGTTATCTTACTTTGAGCTAGGTGAGTGCGGAGCTAGACTGACTTTATCCATAGGATTCAGCAGTGCACACAAACAAACTATATAGTTAGGTCACATGAGCCAATTAACAGACAGTTGTGTCTTTTGCTTCCACACTTCTTCCTGTTACAGTTAGAGTTGAAGTATTTCTGGTCAGGTGATCTCTGAGGCAGCACACAGACCATCACCCAAGGGGGGTTCAAGGCAAGAGATGTAAAAGGGCAATATTTACTTAAATATATATACCAGTTTGGTAAGATTATTTAATATTAGGGATGCACCGAATCCAGGATTCGGTTCGGGATTCGGCCAGGATTCGGCCTTTATCAGCAGGATTCGGATTCGGCCGAATCCTTCTGCCTGGCCGAACCGAATCCGAATTTGCATATGCAAATTAGGGCTAGGGAGCTAAATCACATGACTTTTTGGCACAAAACAAGGAAGTAAAAAATGTTTTCCCCTTCCCACCCATAATTTGCATATGCAAATTAGGGTTTGGATTCGGTTCGGTATTCGGCCAAATCTTTCGGGAAGGATTCGGGGGTTCGGCCGAATCCAAAATAGTGGATTCGGTGCATCCCTATTTAATATGCCACTTAATATGGCATATTACCTGTTGCTCAAGTATTCATTTTGGGGGTATAGTTTTCCTTTAAAGGTTTTGTGGGAAATTGAGTATTGGAATAAGACTTGATGCTGCAGTTTCAGTGCAGGAATAGAAATAGACATGATATTCGTCTGAAAGAAAACTATGTTTACAAAACTTTAAAATTACTGAAAAACATTTTTCACTAAGGTATTGGATCTGTTAACCAGAATGCTTGGGACCTGGGGATTTCTGATAAGGGTTTTTTTTTTGCATAATGTGGACCACCTTAAAGGGCACCAATGGTGTAAAAAAAAAAAAAAAAGGTTACCCCCAACCAAAGGTGCGGGCTGATAGAGCCCGCATTCTGGTTGGGGGTACCAGTACTTTTTTTTTAAATGCCCCCAGCCAGCGCAGGCAAGCTCGCACCGGGAGGGAGCTCCCGGGTTAAGCCCCGATGACAGTAGCCGCGCATGCGCGTTTGTGAGCGTGTGACGTCATGCACATACGCATTGAGAAAAGCGGCCCCAACAGTGACCGATTTTCTTAATCACGCGCACAAACGCGCATGCGCTGCTACTGTAATGGCGGCTCACATTCGATTGATTCGAACGATTTTAACCATTCGATCGAATTTTTCTCTATTCCCATCAAAATTTTTGAAATCCAATTCGTTAGCTTTGATCTGGTGAACTAGGCAGTCGAATAAAAATTTAAGGGGGAAGTACTTCGGCTGCCGAATAGTAGAATTTATTTTTATTCGAATCATTCGATTCGATCGAATTTTCACAATTCACTGGTCGAAGTGGTCTTCGAAAACATTGGAAAATTCGAAATATTTTTGAAAATTCGATCGAACTTCGAATCCTTCATGTGAATTTAGTAAAGATGTGGTCCAGGAGCCGACTGGATTTTTAGCCCTACCCTATCGACATCTGGCATGATATCAGGGAAGCCCGTTGGGAGGGCCCATACATGGTCTGTCGGCAGCTTTTATCAGCCCATGTATGACCACGTTAAAGGGAATGTAAAGGCAAAAAAATAAAATCCCATTTTTACTTTCTTTAATGAAAAAGAAATGTATCTCCAATATACTTCAATTAAAAAACGACTGTATGCAGTGAAATTTCCCCTTCACTTACTGCTGTGGATAGGAATTGTCAGACGGTCCCTAACTGCTCTGAAGGGAAACATTTGTACTTTTAAACAGCAGGGGGAAGCCCCCCCCCACCTTACTTCCCAGAACTCCAGCAGCTTTGTCCGTTTCCCTGTAAAACAGCCAGTGATTGTGTAGTCACAGACCCAGTACAGTCTGTATATTCTGATTATTAATCAGTCTTGCTGTATCGGCTTCTATGGCAGATATTATTTCACTTGTGCTGTTTTGATCATTTAGGACGATCCCTAAGCTTTGCCTCCCAACTGAAGCCCAAACCACATGTGCGTAGTCTTGATATTGCAGAGCTGTATAATAGGCTTGTGGTGCAATAAGTTCATGTTTATATTTAGTATATATATTTCTAAGATTCTATTTTAGATTTTAGTTGCCCGTTAAAGAAAAACTAAACCCTAAAAATTAATAGGGCTAAAAATGTCATGTTTTATATAGTGAACTTATTGCACCCGCCTAAAGTTTCAGTCAATAGCAGCAATGATCCAGGACTTCAAACTTGTCACAGGGGGTCACCATCTTGGAAAGTGTCTGTGACACTCACATGCTCAGTGGGCTCTGAGCAGCTGTTGAGAAGCTAAGCTTAGGGGTCGTCAATAATTATCCAGCAGAAAATGAAGTTTGTCTGTAATATAAGCTGATGCTACAGGGCTGATTATTAAATTCTGATGCAGCTAATTGCACTGGTTTCTGTGCTGCCATGTAGTCATTATTTGTATTGAATTACTAAGCAGCCTTATACTGTGACATTTATATTCTATGTGTAGTGTATATTGTGAGTGTGTCCCTAAGCTCAGTAAGTGACAGCAGCACAGAGCATGTAAATCAGTGAATCAGCAGAAAAGAAGATGGGGAGCTACTGGGGCATCTACTGGGGAGACACAGATCTTTACTGCTAAAGGGCTGTGGTTGCCTTGGGCTGGTACACAAGCACAAAACATCATGTACAATATGTGTAGCTACTTCTTTAGTCTAACTTTCCTTGTGCTTTAGGGCAAGGCCAGACGGGGAGATTCGGGGGAGATCTGTCGCCTGGTGACTTCTCGCCGCAACGAATCTCCCCGAATAGCTAGTTAGCGCTGTGCACCCGCTAGGCATAAAATCGAGGCAATTTTGAGCGACTTTTAAAATCGCGCTGCTGCGTGTGAACAAGCGCAGGCGATTTTACGCCTAGCGAGTGCGCAGCGCTAACTAGCTATTCGGGGGCGATTCGCCAGGCAACAGATCTCCCCCGAATCTCCCTGTTTGGCCTTAGCCTTAAAAGGATTGTTTTGTCACCAATATGAATATAGGCTTCCCATCATTCACAATATACACCTCAGCAAACGCTCCTTCTCTACCATACCATTCTGACAATCCCTGCACCGGCTTCCACTGCTCTGAATTAAATTCAAAGGAATGACCCTGACATTCAAACAACTTCATAATTCTGGCCCCCCCCTACATTTCTGAATTCATCTCTATATACTCACCCAACTGCTCACTACCCTCCTCTACTGACCTGCTCCTCAACTCTTCTCTCATTACCTCCTCACATGCTCCCATTCAAGACTTTGCAAGGGCTGCTCCCTCCTCTGGAATTCTCTCCCACAGTCTGTCCGACTTTCTCCCAACCTTTCTGCTTTCAAGAAATCTCTTAAAACTCACTTATTTAGAGAAGCCTACCCTCACTCTTAACTACTCAATGCAATACCGCTTACATTACTACATCTCTCACCCACTTAACTCTGATCTTGCCCACTCCCACACCTTGTGTATCATTCCCTTCCCTTGAGATTGTTAAGCCTTCCTCACCTTCTGTACTGGTTTTTATTGTGATGTTTGCAACTCCATATGTTCTATGTATGTAATTTATGTGATTTAGTTGTATAACATTTACTTTACAGCACTACAAAATATGTTGGCGCTATAGAAATACATGTTAATAATAATAAGTAAAATAAAATATCAACTTTAATAATCCATTTTATAATCACTCTAGTATGTGCACATAAAGCGTAGAACCTTTTTATAGACAAAAGGTTCTACGCTTTACGTGTTTCTTGGCAACAAGTTTTGATGCCATGAAATCCATAAATTGTATATCCTATTTTTCTATATGCGCACATACCGGAACAATTTTAAAACGGATGATATTTTAATTTACCGCTATTCCCGATGCTCCATGTTTTACATATTCTACCAAATCTATTCTCTGTGGGGGGACAGATTACACGTGCAGCATGGAAGGAGAGTCTTATTAGGTGGTATGCTGCTCCCTTTTCTTTGGACAAGTTTGCGTTTCATTTTAAAATAGACTATTTGATGAGAGACTGGAGGATGAATAGGAGATGTCCTGCATACAAAGATGAGTAACAATAACTGTAAAACTGGAGCTTCATAGAGGAGGCTACAGATGAAAAGATGCAAAAATAAAGGACATTATACAACATACTAAAATGTGAAATATTGTTGAAAAAGGGAGTATACTGTCCCTTTAATATCTTTGGATAAAACCAGAGGCAAATTCTTTAAGTTATCTCTTGTGAGCCCAGCCCTCTCCGCAGCTCATGTGATAACGTCTATTTCATGGTTTCATTTTTCACACAGAGCAAATGTATTCACTGCTAGTTTATAAATGAGCAAACTCATAGTAATGCTGCTTTTCAATTTACAACATACAGATGTATTTACATCTTTTTAGTCCACCTGATTTTGTGAATAAAATTAGAAAAATATTTACCTATATTTACTTTAAAGGTCAGAGAGTTACAGAGCCACAGAGTTAACTAACTAGTCCAAAGGGGGCATTTTAAATAAAACTAGAAAAAGTCATGTTCAGTTTTTGGAAACTGGAAGGGTGGAATGTCTCCTAAGCTTACAAGCACAAGGAGGCAGACAGTAATAGTACGTATATAAAGGTGGTTATAATGCTAATTTATATTAAAGTAGGGACTCCATGAACAGGGACTATTGTAGTAGTATAGGTCTTGGAAGAGCATAAAGAAAAATTATTGCTCTGATGTAACTAAATATTTTACAACCTATATATACTTTAAAGAGTTTTTAAATTACAGGCATGGGATCCATTATCTGGAAACCCATTATCCAGAAAGTTTCAAATTATGGGAAGGCCATCTCCCATTGGCTCAATTTTAGTAAAATATATTTTTTTTATTTTACGGATTTCCTTCTCTGTAACAATAAAACAGTAGCTTGTACTTGATCCCAACTAAGATATAATTAATCCTTATTGTTGTAAAAACAATCCTATTGGGTTTATTTAAGACAGAAAACCCTTGGTCATTGTGGATAACAGATCCCATTCCTGTATTTTCAAATTACATGAAAACACGACAACTGCAGACATTTAATGAATAGATATTTGCAAGTTGCTTAAAGGGGTTGTTCACCTTTGAGTTACCTTTCTGTATGATGTTCTGAGACAATTTGCAATTGGTTTTAATTTTTTATTATTATTGGTTTTTGAGTTATTTAGCTTTTTATTCAGGAGCTCTCAATTTTGCAGTGCCAGCAATCTGGTTACTGGGGTCAAAATTACCCTAGCAACCACGCACTGATTTGAATGAGACTGTGGAAAATTAATAGGGGATGGTTGGAATAGAAAGATGAGTGATACAAAGTAGCAATAATAATAAATGTGACACTTTAGAGAGGATTTGTTTTTAGAGGGTGTCAGTGACCCCCTTTTGAAAGCTAGAAAAAGTCAGGAAAAGAAGGCAAATAATTCATAAACTATAAAAAATTAATTATGAAGACCAATTGAAAAGTTGCTTAGAATTGGCCATTCTAAAACATACTGAAAGTTAACCTGAAGGTGAACTACCCCTTTAAAGGGGTTGTTCACCTTTACATTAACTTTAAACATGATGTAGATCAGGGGTGTCCAAACTTTTGGCTTCCCTGGGCCACATTGGAAAAAGAAAAATTGTGTTTTCCATGAAAAATTTGAGTTTTCAAGTTTTTTTAGATCTATTATACCCTGAAGCTGGAATAGCTTGAATCCAAAATACACCTGTTGAGGTCATGTAGAAGTCAATGGCGGAGGTCCCTTGAACCATTTGAAGATGTGAACAGCCTTCGTAAAGTTTTTTTTTTTGCTGAAAACTCGATACATTCAAGTTATCAGGTTTTTAAACCTGAACTCACTGATTCAAGTTTTTTTCCATTGAAATTTTTTTCTTAAATAAGAAACCATTCAAGTTGGGAGTGTATTTGAGGTTTTAAAAAACCTCACATAACTCTTAAATTCGACCTTCGATAAATAACCCTGTAAAATCTGCGGCAGGCGGACCAATGTTTGTTAAGGTGGCCATACACGGGCAGATAAAGCTTTATCCTTATAAGCTTTATCCTTTAGACCAATTTGACGGCTTATCTGCCCATGTATGAGGGCTTCGGACAGGTCTTCCTCATCAATATTTGGCCATGAGATCGATAGGGAAGGTTTCAGTTTTTCGCTGACCGACTTGTCAGAGCCCATTGGTCCTTATTGTAATACGTTTGTTCGGTCTTAGGGACAAATGTTCAGATTACCCCGATTTGGCACTGCCATTAGTGGGCATATCGGGGAAAGATCTGCTCATCTTGGCGATGATCTTAGGCTAAGGCCAGATGGGTAGATTCAGGGGAGATTTGTCGCCTGGCAACTTCTCGCCGCGAGTTCTCGCCCCTGAACCGCTAGGCACCGCTGCGCACTGGCGAGGCTTAAAGTCGCTGGCGCTTGTTCACACAGAGCGGCGCGATTTTTAAAATCGCTCAAAATTGCCTGGCGAGGCAATTTTGAGCGACTTTAAAAATCGCGCCGCTCCGTGTGAACAAGCGCAGGTGTTTTTAAGCCTCGCCGGAGCGCAGCGGTGCCTAGCTATTAGGGGAGATTCGGGGCCGAGAACTCGCGGCGAGAAGTTGCCAGGCGACAAATCTCCCCGTCTGGCCTTAGCCTTATAGTGTATGGCCAGCTGTAGGATTTCTAGCCTAACAAGGTGAAAGATCATCTTCCCACCAAATACTATTGATTGTAGTCAGTTTCACAGCTTAGAGTGTCTATTTACTCCTGCATCCCATGCCTTAGGTAGCCCACTGTCAAATCTGGGACATCAATCAGAAGCCATTAATTTTCCGTACATTACCTCTGTGACAAAAGTAGTAAAAATGTGCCTTCATACACACTAAAATTAGTGTAAAATATGTTACTTAGCTAAGCAATAAATCACTGTCAAATTTGAGAATATATATATATATAATATAATACTTAAAAATATAGTGTAAGTCTCTCTCTTTGAAGCTGTAGTTAATAATAGCTGCATGATCTTAAGCCGACTGATCCACCTGAAAAGGCAGTGAGTGCTTTTAAATGATTCAGCATTATTAGAGAAAAATGCTCTGCAATCCATTAAAAACTGAGGGCACTTCAAACGCTTAGAAAGTGGAAAAAAAAAACTACATACACTTTATTTTAAAGGGAATTCATATTGCTGATGGGGATTTTTGAACTGTCCTGCTTCCTCATATGATCCCCACTATGGCTCCTTTACAGGGGCAATCTCATCTTATTCCATTATACAGGTATGGGACCAGTTATCTGGAAACCCGTTACCCAGAAAGTTCTGAATTATGGAAAGGCCGCCTTTCCGTCGACTCCATTATGATATAATCCAAAATTTTAAAAATGATTTCCTTTATCACTGTAATAATAAAACCAGCAGCTTCTACTTGATCCCAACTAAGATACAATTCATCCTTTTTGGAAGTAAAACCAGCCTATTGGGTTTATTTAATGTTTACATGATTTTCTAGTAGTCTTAAAGGGCACCTATGGGACGAAAAAAATTCCCCAAACCGAAGATGCGGGCTGACAGAGCCTGCGTTCTGGGGTTCTAGTAGTTAAAAAAAAAAATTGCCCCCTGCAGGCGCTGGCTTACTCGCACCGGGAGGGAGCTCCTGGTGCAAGCCGCCATGTTTTAGGAAGCACATGCGCAGTATGAAAAGCTGCCCGAAATTTTGGGCAGCTTTTCATTCGACTTAAGCGCATGACGTCACATGCGCATGCACTGTCATGGCGGCTAGCACCGGGAGCTCCCTCCCAATGCAAATAAGCCAGCGCCTGCAGGGGGCAATTTATTTTTTAAAACTACTAGAACCCCAAACTATCAGCCCGCACCTTCGGTTTGGGGAATTTTTTTCGGCCCATAGGTTCCCCTTTAAGGTGTGAAGGTCCAAATTAAGGAAAGACCGAACCACCACACTGTTTATTGACTGAAGAAGAAATAGGAACCCTCCTGTCTGATTGATGCCCTGTTCAAAATGTAAAGCTTTCTACCATTTTTGACGATAACCTTAGCTTTCTGGGGATACATTTGATTGAATGGAGTCATTCGATGAGATTTATTCACAGTACTTGCTGCTCTGACTCATGAGCACAAATCTGCAAACAGCAAGGCTGCATGAGCAGAGCATATGGGAACATTCTATACTGAACATGTATAGAAAAAGAAGTCATTGAAATCCCTATTTATAAATGAAGTGCAGGTAGAAGTTATCCAGAACGCTTGGGACCTTGGGTTTTACGGATAAAGGCTCTTTCCATATTTTGGATCTCCATACCTTATTATATGCTAAAAATAATTTAAACAAGCAATAAACCTAATTAGATTGTTTTGCCTATAATAAGGATTAAAGGGTTTGTTCACCTTCGAGTTAACTTTTAGTATAATGTAGAGAGTGATATTCTGAGACAATTTGCAATTGGTTTTAATTTTTTATTGTTTGTGGTTTTTGAGTTATTTAGCTTTTTATTCAGCAGCTCTCTAGTTTGCAGTGTCGGCAATTTGGTTTCTAGGGTACAAATTACCCTAGCAACCCTGCATTGATTGGAATAAGAGACTGGAATATGAATAGGAGAGGGACTGAATAGAATGATAAGTAATAAAAAGTGGCAATAACAATACATTTGTAGCCTTACAGATCATTTGTTTTTAGATGGTGTCAGTGACCCCCATTTGAAAGCTGCAAAGAAACAGAAGAAAATTGCAAATCATTAAAAAACTATGAAAAATAAATAATGAAGACCAACTGAAAAGTTTCTTAGAACTGGCCCTTCTACAATATACTAAAAGTTCATTTGAAGGTGAACTACCCCTTTAATTAGAATTAGGATCAAGAACAAGGTGATTATTACAGAGAAAAAGGAAATCTTTTAAAGATCGGAATGGTTTGTTTAAAATGGAGTCTTTATGAGGTGCCATCCTGTAATTTAGAGCTTTCTGGATAACGGACTTCCGAATAACACATCCTATACCCGTCTACTTTTCCTTTAAACTAATGAATGCACAGTGAGCTGATCTTCGTCTTCCATACTGTATGTACCATAATCATGTCCCATGTTCCTGTAGCCCAGCCCATAGACTACAGGGATTTGCATTTGGTGAAATCTGCCAAACCAAATCCAAAACCTGCTTTTTATATCTGAAAAATTGTGAACAAAAAAAAAAAATCAAGTTCAGTTTCCCCAAATTACACACCTTTAAAACAGTGATTTTCAACCTTGTGCCTCCAGCTGTTAAGGAACTACAAGTCCCACAATGCAATGAAGGAGTCTGACAGCCACAGTCAGGCAAATGCATTGTGGGACTTGTAGTTTCTTAACAGCTGGAGGCACAAGGTTGAAAATCACTGCTTTAAATGAACCTGCTATGGTGTTGACTCATATTCTGTAATAATTAGCAACAGGTCTTTTGAGTTATTTTGCTCTGTGTTCATCAGCAACCTAATTTGGAATTTCCAACAGCAGTTACCCAGTTGCTAGGGTCCAATTTTCACCAGCAACCAGTGCTTTCAAATGAGAGAACGGAAGATGAATAGGACACGGGTGAGGAAAGAAAGATCAGTAATAAAATGTTAAGAAAATATCTTTACAGCCTGGCACTGCAATAGCTTTTGGTTGCTATAAAGAAGCAGAAGTAATACTAAAGAGCAGCTGAAATGATGCCAAGAATCTTTCCATATCATTCTCAAGTTGAAAAGGGGTTGTTCATCTCTGAATTAATGGAGTGATATTATGTGACAATTTATTAGTGTGTGTTTTATTTTTTAGCTTTTTATTCGGCAGCTTTCGAGTTTTAAGTTTCAGTAATCTGGTTGCTAATGCCCAAATTACCCTAGTAACCATGAATTGGTTTGTATAAAAGACTGAAATATGAATAGGAGAGGCCTGAATAGAAAGAGGAGTAATAAAAAAAAGTAGCAATAAATGTATAGCCTCACAGAGCATTTGTTTTTGTTAGATGGAGTCAGTGAAAGTTGGAAAGAGTCGGAACAAGGCAGCAAATAAAAAATATATATCTATATAAGACATGTCCATAGAAGGAGCACTCACAGGACTTCATAAAAAAAAAAAAGTTAGTGTTCGTTTAATTTTTTTTTTAAAGAAAATAAACTAAAACAGATATAAATCTTATAATATAAATCTAAATTACTTACCGATTCTCTGCACGCGCTCCTCTTCTGAAATGTCGATATGGCGATGATCCAACGTGCGGCGTTCAATTTTTCCTCCCTGCTTATCTCCTGTAGATGGTAGGGAGGAAAACTCGAGCGCTCCACGTTGGATCGTCGCCATCTCAGAAGAGGAGCGCGTGCAGGGAATCGGTAAGTAATTTCTTATTATAAACTTACAGATTTTAAAGATTTATCTCTGTTTTCGTTTTTAAAAAAAAATTATTTTAGCGTTCCTTTAAGTAACAAAAATATATATATTTAGGAGCACAAAAAAACTAAACACCAGCATCTTGTGCTCCTAAATATTTTTTTTTTTTTGCTACTTAAGCCCTGTGAGTGCTCCTTCTATG
>CM044443.1:126054856-126068276 GCA_024363595.1 Xenopus borealis | reverse complement strand
AAATTGTCTCAGAATATCACTCTCTACATCATACTAAAAGTTAATTTAAAGGAGAACAACACCTTTAAAAGATCCTCTCTCACTAAGCTGACTAGGGATGCACCGAATCCACTATTTTGGATTCGGCCGAACCCCCCAATCCTTCCCGAAAGATTTGGCAGAATACCGAACCAAATCCAAACCCTAATTTGCATATGCAAATTATGGGTGGGAAGGGGAAAACATTTTTTACTTCCTTGTTTTGTGCCAAAAAAGTCACGTGATTAGCTCCCTGGCCCTAGGATTCAGTTCAGCCAGGCAGAAGGATTCGTCTGAATCCGAATCCTGCTGATAAAGGCCGAATCCTGGATTCGGTGCATCCCTAAAGCGGAAAGTCTGAGGCATCATTTAACAGGCTGAAGGTCCACGTCAGACAGAATTTATGGCTCTCAGACAGAATCTAACAATGTGCGTTAATGGAGGGCACTCCTTCTAGAATCAAGAAAAAAAAATCTTTTCACTATATACGAAGCACTTAAGCAAGAATGAGGTGCAACAAACCAGGGGTGCACCTACAACAGGACCCCAACCATAAACATATACTATATGGATGTGCACACTCCAATAAAATACTCAAAATCTGCAAGGGGTGAATGTAAAAACGCATGCTTTTACTTAGTATATTCACAATCACATAACAAATTCATGACATGACAAATACAAAAATGCAAGATAGATCACAGCATAGGCTATAATATACATACCCCTAAAAGGAAGGCAAAAATGTCAGCCTACAAGTAGCGAATACACAAGCCAAAAGTGAGAATGCCCCAACGTTTCGGCGCTAAGGCCTTTGTCAAGGGGGTCTCAGAATATCACTCTCTACATCAGTGGTCCTCAAACGTGGCCCTCCAGCTGTTAAGGAACTACAAGTCCCACAATGCATTTGCCTGACTGTGGCTGTCAGACTCCATCATTGCATTGTGGGACTTGTAGTTCCTTAACAGCTCTGGAGGGCCAAGTTTGAGGACCACTGCTCTACATCATACTAAAAGTTAATTTAAAGGAGAACAACACCTTTAAAAGATCCTCTCCCACTAAGCTGACAGTCAGCTGAGGCATCATTTAACAGGCTGAAGGTCCACGTCAGACAGAATTTATGGCTCTCAGACAGAATCTCCCACGAGGAAAAGTTGATTTATTACTAACGAGCGCAAATACATGTTCTCTCAGGTATATTAAATTATTTACCTCTGGTAAATTAAATTCGTCCCCTAATGGAAACAAAATGTCTAGTTTCTTTTTACCTCATGTCATGGCGGCTCTATATTTAGCTTCCTTGCTTTTCGGCACAAAGGACTCCGTAAATGCGCTACATTAAACATTACATCCTTACAATTCAAGAAAAAATACATTCTCTGACGCAATCACGCAAAAGTATTCGCCTACCGCGCACCGACGCGCCTACCTTTCCAGAACAGCGTCTCCGTGTGGTTGCAACTACTCCCAGGATGCATCTGGAAGCGCAGCACGTGACAGACCTTTCCCCACATATCGCGCCTATTTCAATTCGAGCGGCGATTGGTTACTCTGCTGCCGGACTTCAATTCCCAGTGTTCCACTGTTGTATAAAGTTAATGGGTGGACTCATAGGAAATGTAGTTCCGAAGTGGTTGAGGCGGGAAAGATTGATGTAAGTAGTTAATTGTGACTTTAGGTAGACAGGTCAAAATAAAAGAAAATTAATCTTGTTTTATAACTTTTTACTGATTTATATTATTATATATTTTTTTTTGTTTTACAATAAGGGCACAGCATTTACTTGCCCTGTCAATAAAGGCCATGGAAATTCCCAAAATTAAAGCATTTATTTGCTATTCTTCTAGAACTGCTATTGAACTTAATTGAGGCAAAAAAAAAAAAAAAGAACATTTTTGTGAAAGAGTGTAGTTATACCATACGTAAAAAAGCGATTTAATTGTCCAAATATTTGGTGGGAAGTGATTAAAGTATTTAAATTAAATGTGTAATATGCTGTTGTTTCTCCTTACTGACTCTTGTACATATACTGGTGTATTAATGGCAGGACTGGACTGGGATTCAAAATAGGCCCTGCCATTACTGATACAAAGAGGCCCAAACAGTCCCCACCAGCCCACTTAATAGTCACTTTCGATGGCAACTTACAGCAGCCCATCGGGCATTTGCCAGAACCCACAGATTGCCAGTCCGGGCCTGATTAATGGCTAGTAGGGTTGCCACCTCGCTGGTATTTTACGGGCCTTGCCAGTATTTTTGATGGTTGATCCCAATGTTATTAATAGGAAAAAATTATAAATATAGGAAGGCCAAGAAAAGATGGCAACCCTAATGGCTAGGGATGCAGCGATTCCAGGGTTTGGTTCGCAATTCGGACAAAATTCAGCCTTTTTCAGCAGGGTTCGGCCGAATCCTTCTGCCCAGCTGAACCAAATCCGAACCCTAATTTGAAAATTAGGGGCGGGGAGGGAAATTGCATGTTTTTTTGTCACAAAACAAGGAAGTAAAAAATGTTTTCCCCTTCCCACCCATCCAAAATAGTGGATTTGGTGCATCCCTAATAATGGCGGACATTGTTAAAGGGCAAGGAAAGGCAAATAAATAAAATCCCATTTTTACTTTCTTTAATGAAAAAGAAATCTATTTCCAATATACTTTAATTAAAAAATGTGTACCGTTTTTATAAGAAACCTGACTGTATGCAGTGAAATTCTCCCTTCATTTATTGCTGTGGATAGGAATTTTCATACAGTCCCTAACTTCTGGCAGGGAAACAATCATACTTTTGAACAGCAGAGGGAGCCCCTGCCTTACTTACCAGCCATGCAGAACTCAAGCAGCTTTGTTTTTTGATCATTTATTACGATCCCTAAGCAGCCCAGACCACACTGAGCATGTGTATGTAGTCTAGTCTTGCAAAGATGTATAACAAAGTTACAAGATGACAGCCCCCTGTGGCCAACTTTGAAAGCATAAATCATTTGTTTGATTAGGCTTGTGGTGCAGTAAGTTCATGTTTATGTTTAGTATACAAAATACACCATTTCTACCCTTATTCTACTTTAGACTTTACTTGCCCTTTAAAGGGCAATTACAGTGGGAAATTGTTTCCCCCGCTGGAGGTGCAGCTCATAGAGGGGGAGATCAGTTCAGGATTTCTGCACTGGGAGGGATCTCCCAATACAGGCAGCCATTTTTTAAGTATGCAAATGAAACTTAGTTTGCGATAATGTGTGTGTGACATCATAAACGTGCATTATGAGCAATTTGAGTGGCTTTCTCATTAGGGGCATGCATGTGACAAAACATGGTCGCCAGCATCACGCACTTCCTCTCAGTGTAGACAGAATAGTGCTTGTGTGGTTGGGGTTTATTTTCTGAAAAACAGTTTCCTTCAGCCAGAGTGCGGGCACTATTAGCCCATGGAAAAAATTCTCCCTATACAGGTCTTATAATATTTATTATTAATAATAATAGCCAGTGACATACATCCCAACATTTAGCAAAGAGGGACGACATTTTGTGCCCACGCCCCCTAATTACCATGTTAATAAGTTTTTTTTTTAAAGTATGGGTTTGGTTCTCCTTTAAAGGAAAAGTAAATGTTTTTCTTTTTCTTTCTGTAAATTTGCTCTAAACAGCCCCCCAGATTAATGTACCTTAGTCCCTGCTGCAAGTCTGGTTTCTGTGTTATCAGCAGTTTGTTTCCCCTTCTTCCTGGTGCAGAGTGAAGCCCAGCCCCTTAGTTTACTGAGCAGTCCATTTGCTGCTGTTCCACAATAGAGAGGAAGAGGGAGCCAGTGTTTCATTAGTAAGCTAGTTTCCCCAAGCAAAAGGTGCTAAACACACTGCTCTCTGCTATGTCATAGTATGCAAATGATAAACTGGACTAGTCCAAGATATAAGGTCAGCTCAGAAAGCTAAGGGGCTGGGCTTCACTCTGCACCAGGAAGAAGGTGAAACAAGCTGCTGATAACACAGAAACCAGAGCAGACTTGCAGCAGGGACTAAGGTACATTAATTTGAGGGGCTGTTTAGAGCAAATTTAGAGATAGAAAAAAAAAACGTTTACTTGTTCTTTAAGCTGTGAGTCTAAATTCTCCCAAGACCTGTTTATCATATTTGTTACACTGGAATATTTGCCTATCTCAAAATTGTTACAAAAGTATCTTAGTTGCACCTGGTGGCTGTTCTCGGCATTCTGCCAAAAGCCGATTAAGTTAGAAATTTTTGTATATTTTTCTGGCTGTTCAGTGCAGGAGATGAAAGAGAAAGTCTGGACATTGGACTGAGGGTTGAGCTCTGAAAAGCAGGACTGTCCCACTCAAAATGGGACAGTTGGGAGGTGATTCTTTTTTTCTGGTGCCATACATGAACAGATGCATTTATCCAGTTATACACGACTATATGTTGGTTATGTATTTGCTACTCCCCAAAGTGTGCTCCCAGCTCTGTACAACTCGGGTGCATTTTCAGCCCTAGTGCAAAGATCAAGGACTAAGCGGTAAAACACAGAAGCAGAAACCACAGACCAGAAGCAAAATATGCAAAGGACATAACCTTTTAAACCTGTACATTTTACAACAAATTCTATAATGCCACAAACAACAAGGCAAAACCAGAAAAGCTGCAATTGATTAACAGATTTACTTTAACAAAACAAGTAAATTGTCATTTTTTTTTTTTTTTAAATATTTAAATAACCGTAAAAAGATGTGAGTTGAAAGTGTGGTTTTTACAGGGACTGTGAAAAGTAAAATGTAATCTATTATTTATTTTCCTCAGTAGATACGGCTGAAAAGCCAGTGTTATGGAATTCACTCTGTAGTACAGCTATGGGATCCGTTATCTGGAAACCCATTATCCAGAAAGCTCCGGTTTACAGAACGGTTGTCTCCCATAGACTCCATTATAATCAAATAATCCAGATTTTTATAATTGATTTCCTTTTTCAATGTAATGATGTAATGATCCCAACTAAGATATAATGAATCCTTATTGGAAGCAAAACCAGCCTATTGGGTTTATTTAATGATTTTCAGATCTAAATTATGGAAAGATCCATTATCCGGAAAAACCCAGGTCCCGAGAATTCTGGATAACAGGTCCCATACATGTAGTAGCAGCAGCAGCAGCAGCAGCAGCAGCAGCAGATATAGATCAATCATTTATTTGTCAATGGCTAATACAGGAGATGATACTGAAATATTTAAATGAATATGAGCCAGGCTTTAGTGCCTGATTAAACAGACTCACAATTCATTCCATTTTAGCCAGGCTACTATAGGATGCTCTCAGATGCCCAAATTCTCTGTTACCAATGATATGGGGGAAAGATGATAAAATAGTACAGGTATTGGATCCATTATCAGGAACCTATTATCCAGAAAGTTCCAAATAACAGAACGCCCGTCTCCCATAGACTCCGTTATAATTAAATTATCCAACTTTTTTAGAAGCATTTCCTTTTTCTCTGTATTAATAAAACAGTAGCTTGTACCTGATCCCAAATGAATCCTTATTGGAAGCAAAGTCAGCCTATTGGGTTTATTTAATGTTTACATGATTTTCTAGTAGACGTAGGGGCCGATTTACTAAATATACGTGAAGGATTCGAAGTTAGAACGAATTCGATCGAATTTCGAACGTAGGATTTATTCGTTTGGTCGAATTTGCAAATTTTGGCATATTGGATCATCGAATAGCGAATGGTCGAACAATCGAATACATTTGAATAGAGTCGAATGAACGAATATTCGATCATTCGATCATTTGACCAGCGAACGATTTTAATTTTAAAGTTTAGTCGATTGCCTACTTCAGCAGATTGGACCTACCGAATTGCAATAGAAGCCTATGGGAGCACTACAATAGGCTTCTGAGACTAAGTCCTGATCGAATAGGATTCGTACGATCAAAGTATTCGAATCATTCGAATGAACGAATGATTTATTCGACTGATCGAATAAATTTGTATTCGATCGTCGAATGATCGAATAAAAGTTAGCCTAGAACTATTCGATTAACATTCGAAAATCGAATGCTAATCGAATATCGAGTAGAAACTCATTTTTTTGGGGGGGAATAATAGTAAATTTGCCCCGTAAGGTATGAAGATCCAAATTAGAGAAAGATCCCTTATCCTAAAAACCCAAGGACCCGAGCATTCTGGATAACCAGTCCCATACCTGTACAAGTATTGGATCCCTTATCCGGAAACCTGTTATCCAGAAAGCTCCAAATTACGGAATGGCCGTCTCCCATAGACTCCATTATAATGAAATAATCGAAATTTTTCAAAATGATTTCCTTTTTCTCTCTTATAATAAAACCGTAGCTTGTCCTTGATCCCAACTGAGATATATTATCAATCCTTATTGGAAGCAAAACCTATTGGGTTTATTTAACATTTACATGATTTTCTAGTAGATCTGAGTTATGGTGATCCAAATTACGGAAAGATCAGTTATCCGGCAAACCCCAGGTCCCGAGCATTCTGGATAATAGGTCCCATACCTGTATGTTTTGGTTTATGGTGTACCAGTTATAGGCCTGTAAATTTGACAGCAGTAGCGGAGAAGGTATTTGAATTTTTGTTCAGAGATCACATTCAAAATGATATTGAGGAGAACGACATTATAAGTAGACATCAGTAGGGTTTTTGAAGGACAGTTCATATCAGAGCAGTTGAGTTGGTTTTTATGATGTAGTAAGTAGTGCGACTGATGTTGCAGTACATGTGGTTTATTTAGATTTTTCCAAGGCTTTTGATACATTGCCACATAAACATTTGCTTATTAAACCAAGCTCTGTTGGACTTGGTGTTGCTATTTGTATATGGATATGTATTCTAATTGGGCTAGGGTTTAAGTGGTGTCCCACAGTGGTCTGTATTTGGTTCCTCTTTATTTACTTTATTCATTAAAGGGGTGGTTCACCTTTAAACGTACTTTTAGTATGATGTAGAGAGTGATATTCTCAGGCAATTTGCAATTGGTTTATTTAGCTTTTTATTCAGCAGCTCTCCAGTTTGCAATTTTCAGCCATCTCGTTGCTAGAGTCCAAATGATCCTAGCAACCATGCATTGATTTCAATTAGGGGCAGATTTACTATTGGTCAAAAAAAAAAAAAATTCGACCATGGGAATAGTGGGGAAGTAAAATCCTTTGAATTCGACTATCAATTCGAAGGATTTTGATCGATCAAACGATGAAATTTTTTTATTCAATATCAAAATATTTGAATCATTTTTCTTTATGATGTAACGTTCGAATCGATCGATCGAATTTTTTTTTTTATTCGATCTCAGCTAATTATTCCCAATTCGGTAGCTTGATCCTGGCGAAGTAGGTGGTCGAATGAAAATTTAAAGGGGAAGTAATTCGACCCTCGAATATTCGAATAAAATTTTATTCGAATTTCGAATATTCGATTGGTCGAGTTTGCCTAATTTGCATAATCTAAGATTCGAATTAGGATTTATTACATTTTATTTGGGATCAAGCACTAGGTACAGTTTCATTACTGCAAGGAAAAGGGAAATCATTTTTTGCTGTATTTGATTATAACGGAGTCGATGGGGGACCACCTTTCCGTTATTCAGAGCTTTCATGATTCTCCGGATAACGGATCCTATACCTGTAATAATAAAGTACTAAAAACAGTACTGATTTGGAAAGGCACTTTGAATGTGTCATTTAATCGGGTTATTTCTCTAGTCTATTCAATAACTCTCTCCAGCTTTGCCATTACATATACTTGTGTATGGATGGGGCAGCATTACAATACATTTGTTTAGGATCAGTGATAGTTATTTAGCTTTTTATTCAGCAGCTCTCCAGTTTGCAAATTCATCAGTCTGGTTGCTAGGGTCCAAATTACCCTAGCATCCACGCACAGATTTGAATAGGAGACTGGAATATGAATAGGAAAGGCCTGAATAGAAATTAAAAGTAGCAATAACAATACATTTGTAGCCTTACACAGCATTTGATTTTAGATGGGGTCTTTCGAAGTTGAAAAGAGTCCAAACAAGAAGGCGAATAATTCAAAAACTATAAGAAAGAAAACACGAAGGCCAGTGTAAAAGTTGCTTAGCATTGGCCATTCTATAACATACTAAAAGCTAGCTTAAAGGTGAACCACCCCTTTAACATAGCCCTGAAATTTGGTCATTTCCAAATCCACCATTTGGGATTCCCTGAATCCTTCATAATAGATTAGAATACCCAATCCGAATCTTAGTTTGCGTGTGCAAATTGGGGACAGGAAGGGGAAAAGATATTTTTTGCTTCCTTGTTTTGTGACAAAAAGTTATATGGTTTCTATTCCTGACCCCAACCTACATGTGCAAATTCGGATTCGGTTCGGCCAGGCTCAAGGATCTGACCGAATCCGAATCCTGCTGAAAAAAACTAATCCTGGATTTGATGCATCCTTATTCTGCAGGAGGGGTTTACATAAAACCACAGGCATAAAGTGGGCCAAATATACTACAAAAGCAATGTTTTATCTGTGCCTTACCTGTATTGTCTGCCAATGCAAACCTCTAGTTACTCATTGGTTGTCCATTTCGTCTATTGGGGGCAGATTTACTAAGGGTTGCATTTCAAGGGTTAATTTCCCCCTCGAATTTTTAAGGAATTAAAACCCCTCAAATTTGAATTATCGAACGATCGAATATAAAAAATTATATGGATTGAACGATTTTAAGCATTCGATCGAATTTTGTTTTTATTTTATTCGATATATATATATTTTTTTAAAGGGCCAGTACTTCGACAATCGAATTTGAATATTTAAATTTTGGCCAGTTCTAATCGAAGTCTGGGCTATTCGATAGTCGAACAAGCCCAAAATAAATTTGATTTTTTTTTTTTTTTTTGTAATTGGAATTTGATTCGAATTTTCACTTCGAATCAATTCGAACCTTAGTTCGAGTATTCTAAGGTTATGACCTTAGAATACTCTATATTCCAGATGAGTTATTATAATATGGACACTAACACTGTAAAACAATTTTTAGGCTTTTTGTAGACTTCAGTTCCCAGCATTCCAGTAATGGGACCCATGCAAACTGTCCCCTGTGGGTTCCTGTAAATTCTTTAAAGGGATAATGGAAAAACATGTTTTTTTTTCAAAACGCATCAGTTAACAGTGCTACTCCAGCAGAATTCTGCTCTGAAATCCGTTTCTCAAAAGAGTAAACTTTTTATTTATATTCTATTGTTAAATCTGACATGGGGCTAGACATATTGTCAAATTCCCAGCTGCCTCTGGTCATGTGACTTGTGCCAGCACTTTAGGAGGGAACTGCTTTCTGGCAGGCTGTTGTTTTTCCTACTTAATGTAACTGAATAGTACGCAGTGGGACATGGGTTTTTACTATTGAGTGTTGTTCTTAGATCTACCAGGCAGCTGTTATCTTGTGTTAGGGAGCTGTTATCTGGTTACCTTCCCATTGTTCTGTTGTTAGGACGGGGGGGGGGGAGGGGTGATATCACTCCAAGTTGCAGTACAGCAGTAAAGATTGACTGAAGTTTATCAGAGAAAAAGTCACATGACTTGGGGCAGCTGGGTCTAGCCCCATGTCAGATTACAAAATGAAATAGAAAAAAAATATGTTTGCTCTTTTGAAAAGTGGATTTCAGTGCAGGATTCTCCTGGAGCAGCACTATTAACTGATGCACTTTTCCCATGACCATATAAAATTAAAATGCCAATAAAGTGGCTTCACTACGTTATGTCACAGTCAGGCTGATGCCATGCTTGCAGCTAGGATGTTTTAATATGTAAATTCATATAAAGCGTTTCCACACTCCCCCCGGCTTATAGCAGCCTCTCCGCAGGGTCCTGTAATGTCCTCAGACCCCCTAAAGAAATCTTAGGCTGCACGTCTCACTGGTTTGTGTATAATTCCAACGGCGGAATCAGGAACATATCACACTGTCATGCTGAGTCCTTCCAGAGAGAGGGATTAGAGAACGTGAGCAATAAGCAGAGACTTATATGTGAGCATAAAGCAGATTTGTGTGACTCTGGGCTCTACGCTGCCTCTGTTTACAAATATCTCAGTCTTTGTCTGAGAAGTCTGTGTTTTATTGGCTGCTGAGCTTTGCCTCCATTTTGTGTCAGCCAGGAATAGTGTGCCTGCCCGGTTGTTGGAGTAGATCACGGGAACATTAGAAGATGGAGGAACAAGAAATTATTGCGTTTCAGGTAACTTTTCCTTAATGCCTTCTAAATATTGGCAGCACTTTTAACGCAGCATGAATGTTTTATTTGTAATAGATGCACTGTGTTATAATAATGCGATGCTATTTAATATACAGGGGGGCGTAACTGTGGGCAAAGCAGACCCTGAGGCTGTGGAGGGCCCAGGAGGTATAGGGGGCTCAGCTGTCTCAATAAATTCTTTTTTACTCTTAGAGGGACCTAAAATCATTGCAACTTGTATATAAGTACAACTGATTCTGCCTATGGGGCTGATTCACTAAAGGGCGAAGTGACTAACGCCAGCGGAAATTCGCCAGCGTGACGTCATTTCGATTTACTAACAAGCACAGGCGCCCCTTGGCTAGTGAATGAGAGGAACGCTACCGTTGCTTTGCACTCTTAACGCCAGGCGAATGTCCACTCTGGCGAATGGACGTAACTCCGCAAATTCAGTAAGATGTGGATTTTACTGACCGTTACCTCTAGCGCCAGACTTGCCAGACTCGCCAGACCAGGTGAAGTGCAATTGAGTAGATAGGAGTTCATCAAAAAATAAGTCCCAAAAAATGCTAGCGTTTTTTTTTTTTTTTTGTACTTTTTAGGCTGCAAAAGATTGTAAATTTTTTTTTGAGGTACCCAGCTTCCCCCCTATATTTCCTAACGTATGGAACGTGAACTATACAGTAGGGCAATATAACAACTAGTGATGGGCGAATTTGTGGCAAATTGTCGCGATTTCCGTTTTCGGACGCGGGCGTCTGTTATTTCAATGTGCACCGGTGTCCAAAAAACTGATGCCCGCGTCCAAATCGAGGCATCTGTGGTGTTTCGCAAATTTCCTGAGAAATTTATGAAAAATTCGTCAAAGCGAAACGCCCCAGATTCGCCCATCGCTAATAACAACTCTATTTTCTTTTATTAAGGTTTCCCAGGCTTGTCTAATGTAATGTATTTGCTGCAACAAATACGTCTGTTGAACTTTAACTTCCCGCCAAATGCAAATTAGGCAACGCCGCTTTGCTTGTAGAAGTAACGCTAGCGCAACTTTGCCAGCGTTCAGCACCATGGACGCAACTTCGCATTTTAATGGATTAGCGTTTTCTTGGCGAATCTGCGCCTGTCGTAGTATGAACGGAGCGGACGCAGGCGAAGTTGCGCTCTTTAGTGAATTTGCCCCTATGTGTCTATATATACTGTACGTCCAGACTTTGTTTTGTAGTGTGTGTATGCAGGCAAGATTAATAACATACTCAAAATAAGTAGCGTTTTCTGATAAAAATGTATTAAAACCTGAATAGAAGGCCTGGATTTATGGGGAGGCCACAAAGGCTCAGGCCTAGGTTGACATGATTTTAGGGGCCCAGCTGTATTCACACTTGTCCTTCGTTTATTCATTCTTACACACAGAGCTTGAAATTCAGTCCTGGTATTGGATCTGTTATCTGGAAACCCATTATGCGGAAAGCCGTGAATCACAGAAAAGGTGGTCTCCCATAGACTTCATTATAATCAAGTAATTCAGATTTTTCAAAATGATTTCCTTTTTCTCCGTAATTATGATAAAACAGTAGCTTGTACTTGATCCCAACTAAGATATAATTAATCCTTATTGGAAGCAAAACCAGACTATTGGGTTTTACAGGATTTTCTGGTAGATTTAGGGTATGAAGATCCAAATTACGGAAAGATCCATGATTCGGAAAGCCCCAGGTCCCAAGCATTCTGAATAACGGGTCCCCTACATGTACATATTTACTATGCACTGAATCTTTCTTTTTTTGGACTGGGGTTTTCCAGTTAAGGGATCTTTCTGTTAGAGTCCTGCAGCGGGTCGGGTACCCGCGGTTTACCCGCAAAATCCTGCAGTACCCTGCGGGTTCCATGTAGAAGTTCCAGGTGCGGGTGTAGAAGCGGGTCGGTGGTTCTGCGGGTTGAGGGTCGGGCCACGGATCTTCCTATCTTTTAGGATTTGGTTCGGTATTAGGCCGAATCTTTCGCAAAGGATTCAGGGGTTTGGCTGAATCCAAAATAGTGGATTCTGAGCATCCCTACTATTAAGCAATGTGGCATAGGGTTAATATACTATACAGAATAAAAGCTGAAGAAATTTAGAACGGTCAAGGTTTTCCATGATTGTTATTGATTGGTTATGGTTGCAGCCTCGTTCCCAAGCCTATTCCTCCCCACCAGTTGCTGGAAGGCAATAACCCGGCTCAGGGACTGGATGATACTAATCCCGCCCCAACAAATAAAGACAACAGCTACTTTTCAATACAATTGCTCAAACGTTGAGGGTAGTGTTGCTGCTACCTTTTATGTAAAGAGACATACCTCCCAACTGTCCCTTTTTTTGGAGAACCAGTCCCTCTTTTGAGAGCTCAACCAGCTGTCCCTCATTTGTACTGGAAAGTCCCTCTTTTCTCTGCACTGAAGAGCCAGAAAAAGAAGCAAATATTTTAACTTAATTGGCTTTTGGCAGAGAGTCCAGAACAGCTAATAGGTGCAAATAAGATACTTTGTAACACTTTTGAGATAAGAAAATAAGTAATTGCAACAGTTTAGATAAGGAGAAATTTTTTCAAACTTTCATAACCTGTCAAATTTAGTAAAATAAACATGGTAATTAGGGGGTGCGGCCTCAAAAATGGGCGTGGTCACAAAAATGTTGCCATGCTGTGGGCATAAAATAATTTTGTCCCTCTTTTTACATCCAGAATGTTGGAAGGTATGAAAGAGATACAAAACAGACGGCTTCACGTGAGACCAGCTATGTGGCAGTTTCCACTTATATGTGAGAGTGCAAATCATAAATGTTCAGTGAGCTCATTCTTTCTAATGAGGTTATGTTTTCCCTTTAAGGTTTTAGGCCCGGAGGGCTGAGGTGAGGTTAGAAAGCCTTGTAAAATAATTTATAGTGGTGTCGGTTCCTCTTTTAAGTAAATCTCCAGCAAGGCTCTGTTTCCTTCTTCAGCTCTTGCCTCTGCCCCATGTTGCCACACATGGGAATCACTCCTGACAAAAGCCTTTGTTCATAAGACTTTATGCAACGCCCCTTTTTTCATGTTATATTAACACAAAAATAAATCCACCGTGATTCTTCTATGACGGGTAGTTTTTAAAAGTCGAAGTTAATATGGGGACCCAGGAGAAATACAGTGTTTAGGTTGGTTTTTTTTTTTTTTTTTT
>CM044443.1:126029491-126053744 GCA_024363595.1 Xenopus borealis | reverse complement strand
CCATGTAGTAATTATCTGTATTAATGACTAATCAGCCTTATATTGTGACTATATTGCTATGACACACTCAGGTGTATATTGTGAGTGGGTCCCTAAGCTCAGTAAGTGACAGCAGCACAGAGCATGTGAATCAGTGAATCAGTAGAAAAGAAGATGGGGAGCTACTGGGGCATCTACTGGGGAGACACAGATCTTTACTGCTAAAGGGCTGTGGTTGCCTTGGGCTGGTACACAAGCACAAAACATCATGTACAACATTTCTAGCTACATGGAAAATAATAACTGAGAATTACAACATCGTAAAAATTATTAAATCTTTATAGGGTCTTCAAATGATAGTATAAGTTTTGGACCTATTATCCAGAATGCTGAGAACCTGGGGTTTTCCGGATAACTTATCTTTCCGTTATTTGGATCTTCATACCTAAAAGGAGAAGTCAACCAATAATGGGGTAAACGCAATGCCTACTCCCCCCCCCCCCCCCCCCCCCCCCAGGCAAATGCCCCTAAGTTGCTACTTATCCCCTCAGCGCAGGTCCTGACCGTGGAGTTTGCAGGCACCATCCCAGCCATCTTCTTCCAGGATCCATCTGCCGGTTGAGCTCTACTGCACATGTGCCGAAAGTCACAACGTTTTCCGATTGAAACTTTGTAACTTTCGGCGTATGCGCAGTAGAGTTGAACCCGGCAAATACTGCGTATGCGCCGCCAAACACCGATGGATCCTGGAAGACAACGGCTGGGGAGAAGATGGCGCCTGCAAACTCCACGGTCAGGACCTGCGCTGAGAGGATAAGTAGCAACTATGGGGCATTTTCCCGGGGGGTGGGGGGGGGCATGGCATTTACCTCATTATAGGTTGACTTCTCCTTTAAGTCTATTTGCAAATAATGTAAACATTAAATAAACCCAAAAGGCTGGTTTTGCTTCCAATAAGGGTTAATTTTATCTTAGTTGAGATCAAGTAAAGGTATGGAACCTGTTATCCAGAATGCTTGGGACCTGGGGTTATCCAGATAACAGATCTTTCTGTAATTTGGATCTTCATACCTTAAGTCTACTAGAAAATCATGTAAAAATTAAATAAACCCAATAGGCTGGTTTTGCTTCCAATAAGGATTAATTATATCTTAGTTGGGATCAAGCACAAGCTTCTGTTTTATTATTACACAGAAAAATTGGATTATTTGTATAAAATGGAGTCTATGGGAGACTGCCGTTATTCGGAGCGATCCGGATAACGGATAAAATACCTGCATCATTTTTTTCATTTATTCACCTTTTTTCCCCTCAGTTGGAAATAGTTTTGTTTGGAAATTCTAATGAACCCGGGGTTGCACACTTTCCATTGGCTTGAATGTGAATAAGATGGCTTCTTTTCTTCGTTGCAAAACACACTCGTAAACATAGCGAGAGTCAGAAATAGCAGAGGGTAAACAGAGAGTTTGTAAAAGCAGTGCTGGGGTGTAAGGTTAGACATCCCGTCTAGTGCCATAGCAACAAGGACTACTAACAGACATGCCTTCTGGTCATATTGACTTAGGACAGGAGAAAGACCCTTTTTTAAGAAGGATAAGTTATTTTTTTAACTTCTGTGGAACCACGGCCAGTCTTAAAGGACGTCAACCCAAAAAAAAATTACTTTTTGCCTAATAAAAGAAACTTTCCAAAAATAATGTATTAAAAAGTGCTGGTGCTTAAAAAAGTTATTTGTAAATGTAATTGCTATTGAAAGCAGCATTTGCATAATTCCTGGTTGTTGCATGTTAAACAATGCAGCAAATGCCAGTCTCCTCCAGCAAGACAGGTCTGTTAATCTGTTGGGTTATGTTGCATTGTTTCAAAAGCTACAGCCTCCAGTACAGAGAATAGAAAGAGACAGACAAACACTGCTTTCAATAGCAATACATGTACCAATAACTTAAAAACCATAGAAAATGTGTTATGAATGTATATTGCAAAGTTGCTTAGAATCATGTTTTCTTTTATTAGGCAAACAATTATTTTTGGGGTTGACGTGTCCTTTAAAATAATGCACCGATACATGTTAGACTAGCTCTTGGCTGGCTGCGATATTCATACGGAGGCTAAAGAAACATTCCACTTCTTTTGCTGGTTTAAGAAAAACTACCCAGAAAGGCTCAGGCGGATCATGTGGTTTAGTATAATTGTTCCGCTCCTCGTTACAAACACACTGGAGATAAGTGAAGGAATGTAAGAAGTTACACATTTGAAAAGAGCTTTTGTGGATCAATCCACAAAAATAAAAACATTCAGTTCAAACTATTTAGTAAGCTGTGCAAAATTGCTCATTGTAAAGTCCTGTGCAGATCCAATTTTTGGAACCCGACTCTTACCCAATCGGACCCGCTAAACTACCCGCAATTATCTTATCCGCAACTCAATTCCCTGACCCGCTGACCATCAAGAATCAGGAAGTGTTGTCATTGTAAACTGGAAGTGACATCATTGGAAGTAGGCGTGATCCGAAAAAAGGAGTAAAAATCTCTTCTGAAAAGACCCGAAAAACCTGCAGAACAGCTCATTGACAGAGCACTTGTGTCTGGGGCAATGGATGTTCTCTGCAGTTTGCGTCTGAAATAGGGTTGCACCTGTCTGGTTTTGACCCGGACACTGGGACGTGCACCCGAACAACGATGAAAATTAAAATCGAGTGAGTGCCTCTCCAACCTGGCTTCAGACTAAGGTTGCAACTTTAGTCTGAAGCCATTAGGTTAAGCAAACTATAGGGATGCCATGTACCAATGCCATTCAATTGAGGAAAAGGTTGCAACCTTTTAGAATTGGAGAGGCACTCACTCGGTTTTCATTTTCTTGTTTGTTCGGGTGCACCTCCCACAGTGTCCTTGCTCCACTGGAAACCACTGAAGTTTAGTCAAAACGGGCAGCACTCCAATATAAAGTTAAAATTGCCTTTATTTCTCAATTGCAGGGCAACATTTGTGGCAACGTTTTGAGCCTGACATGGCTCTTTATCAAGCTCCGAAAAAAGGAGTAAAAATCTCTGCTGAAAAGACCTGCAGAACTGCAGGTTTTTGCTCATTGACAGAGCACTTATGTCTGGGGCAAAGGATGTTCTCTGAAGTAGGGTTGCACCTGTCTGGTTTTGACCCGGACAGGCCGATTTTTTTGGAAGAGCTGTTTCGGATCAAAACTGGCTGCCCGGTTTTCCACATTGGGTAAACCGGGCGGATTTCGTGAGATTGACACATCGATAGGCCAATAACAGATCTCCGCAGCATAGCCCCACCCCAATATCACAGTCTTGACCATGGCACGTCACAGCCCCTCTCACATCATTACTCCTCCTCCTCCTGGAGTTCAGTTGGGGAAAAGGTTGCAGCCTTAGTCGGACGCCATTAGCCATTAGGTTAAGCAAACTATAGGGATGCCATGTACCAATGCAGTAGTACTGCATTTAGAGAAAGGTGCATCTGTGTGCACTCTGGGGAACAGGCCATGTGCAAATAACTGGGGTTTTGCACCCTGTTGCACTATGATATGACTAGCAGCTATCTCCTTATGTAGAAATGAACCTCTCTCCTGATAGGTCCACATGCCTGCATTTGTGACCCTGAGTTCAGAGAGATTATTATACCCCGATGCTGCAAAAAAACAGAATCCAAAAATCCGCCATCTCGGACCTGTCTGTCAGTGGGAGAAGTCCCTCTCCCAATTTGAATATATCGTGGCTTGCTCTGGGTTTAGCCGATTATCCGAAGAATTTGGGGTTTTCTGAAGGAAAGCAAAAAAAATCAAGCAATTGGTAAGAAAAGTGCAAAAAAACAAGCAATTGTGGTTTTCATTTAATCTTATTGAGTTTTGTCCCGATCCGATTAATTCGAGCTATTTTAATGATAAATAAAACAAAGTCGGGATGGGAGTTCGGTTTAGCTTTTTTATTGAAACAATGAGATAACATTGTATTGTAGTAAATAACCCCATATCAGTTCAGTCGATTTTAAACCATTAGAAGAAGCAACATCTAAATTTAGAGAAATTAATTCAATAACAAAATTGAATCAAGCAACTGTTAGAAAGCACTTAGTAATTAAAGCGTGTTCCAATTTTATGCATGCTTGTCTAGACAGCTGTGCTTTGTAATAGTTTATATGTTTATAGGTCTTTGCATGAAAGCTTTTACATGCCCTTGGGCGTGCCACACCTTGCTACAGACTGGTTAGAAGTTGGACGATTATTTTCTGCATGACTATCATTAGCTTTTCCTGTGCTCCACCCAACAGCCCCGGCCAAGAGACAACCTGCTGATAGTTTAGGAGAAGCCGTATAGAATTTTAAAGTTAATTAGGGCTTCATTTTAGAAATATCATTATATAGAGTAAAGGGAATTATTATCTGTAATCCTTGGTGCCTGGGGTTTTTTCAGATAAAGGGTCTTACTGTAATTTGGAGCTCCATGCCAAACATTTAAAGGGATCCTGTCATGGGAAAAAAAAAAATTTCAAAATGTATCAGTTAATAGTGCTGTTCCAGAAGAATTCTGCATTGAAATCCATTTCTCAAAAGAGCAAACAGATTTTTTTTATATTTAATTTTGAAATCTGACATGGGGCTAGACATATTGTCAATTTCCCAGCTGCCCCAAGTCAAAAACATGTTTTCCCATGACAGTTTCCCTTTAAACAGGGTTTTATGGAAAATTGTATTTCAGACATTTCTAGATAATGGTTTTCCAAGTAATATATCCTATACCTGTGTTTGTGATCATATTCTTATTTTAAAAAATGCACTTGCCGCCCCATTACTCCACTAACCCCCTTCACCATCCAATTTGCCCAATTAAGAGCAGCATGGAGGCACAGTAAAATGTACCGAAATGTAGGTCAGCTGACCTCACAGTCGATGCATGTTTTACCCTCAAATATGAATATGCAATAGGCTTCAGTGTCAGGTTTGTAGAGGATTCAGCATTTTGTCCAGATCAAAAAATCGAGCTCATATATTTCTATTTTTGAGGCACAGCAACAAAATTTTAAGTTAAGTTTACATTTAGGGGGATTATTTTTTAAAATCTGGTTGTTAAAACATTTGAGTTTTTTTCGCTAGAAAACTAGCATTTATATATATATATATTATTTTATTTTTTTTAAAGATTTATTATACCCAAATTCAGCAAAAAGCGCAAATCCAAAAATCTGCTATCACCTGTCAAGGTCTTTACCGTAGAGAAAATGGAGAGGCACTGAAATGGAACGATCCTCCACACAGTTGTATAAATGTTAAGTGAAAAGTTCGGTTCAAAAACAAAAAGTGTAATGTCCTGTCCTCCAATGCACAGTCACAACCAGGGTTCTCTCCTCCCCTCAAAACACGAATCTTCAAAGGTTTTCCAAAGGAAATTGTTGCTATGCGCACCTCAAAGGGTAAATGGGGACAGAAAAAACAAAAATATAGTGTAGTATTTTCAAAAAAAGATAATTCACCCAGTGATGAGATTATGGCCAGTAATGGTGTATTAATCATATACCCACATAGGTGAAATTTATAATGTGATAACTTAGGAAAATCCTCTGACACCAACAAAATGAAGTGCACATGTGACACACTAAGTTTAAGGAGATTGTAATGAACACCCACACGATCGTAGGTCTGTATCCAGTTATACTCACAGACGTTTTAGAAATTGTTCAACTTTAAAATAAGATCCCAAACATTCTTCTACTTTTCCGATCTGAACAGATAAAAACATGGCATGTGCGGAAACTTTCCTTGCATGGATGGGCCTAGCAATTCTAGGTTGCTAGGCCCATCCATGCAAGGACCTACGATCGTGTGGGTGTTCATTACAATCTCCTTAAACTTAGTGTGTCACATGTGCACTTCATTTTGTTGGTGTCAGAGGATTTTCCTAAGTTATCACATTATAAATTTCACCTATGTGGGTATATGATTAATACACCATTACTGGCCATAATCTCATCACTGGGTGAATTATCTTTTTTTGAAAATACTACACTATATTTTTGTTTTTTCTGTCCCCATTTACCCTTTGAGGTGCGCATAGCAACAATTTCCTTTGGAAAACCTTTGAAGAGTTGTATAAATGTATTAACTATCCATGGCACAGCCTTTCGCGTTTCGTATTAAAACCAATTCTTAGGGGCCGATTTACTATATTCGAGTGAAGGATTCGAAGTTCGATCGAATTCAATCAAATTGCGAACTTTCTTCAACGATGGAATACATTCAAATAGAGTCGAATGGACGAATATTCGATCATTCGACCAGCGAAGGATTTTAGTTTTTAAGTTTATTCGATTGCCTACTTCGGCAGATTGGACCTACTGAATTGCAATAGAAGCCTATGGGAGCACTCCCATAGGCTTCTGAGACTAAGTCCTGATCGAATAGGATTCCTACGATCGAAGTGTTCGATTGTTCGAATCGTACAAATCATTCGAATGATTTATTCGTTCAGTCGAATGATTTATTCGACTGATCGAATAGATTTGTATTCGATCGTCGAATATCGAATAAAAGGTAGCCTAGAACTATTCGATTAACATTCGAAAATCGAATGCTAATCGAATAGAAACTAATTATTTTTGGGGAATAATAGTAAATTTGCCCCTTAATCATCGCGGTCCTGTATATATGTCAAAGGGAGAGGCACCTACTTTATCTCAAGCTCAAAGTTTTCGTGGTCTGTGCTGGATTTAGTGACTTTTTCTGGGTTTTCAGGCAAAAATTTTGAGCTATTTGGGTAAAAAGCCTGAAAAATTGGAGCAATTCAGGAAAATGATAAAAATAATATGAGATTTTATATTTGTTAGAAAACGAATGTCTTGAACAACTTGAAGTAAGATTGCTCTATTTAATGGGCATTTGTTATATAGATTATAAAAATAACTGCATCTGACTTGGAATATAAAAAAAAAATACTTTTATTGACGATTATTTTCTGAAACAAGTCCCTGGCACTAAGGCAGTGGGAAATTCTGCTTTGTTATTGTAGAATGAGAGCAAGTTGTCCAGGACATTCCAACAGGAGGTATGTTCCACTGTGTGGCAAAACAAGCTTGTGTGGCCAAGGAAAGCATAGGAGGAAAACAACGCTTAATTCCTGTTTTTTTCCCTAAACTCCCACCCCTTGTAACCTTCTCTTTCCATCAGTTGCCAGTGGAGACGCACTAAATTTTGGTTAGGGATTCAGCCGAATTTTATAATTTTTTGCAGGGTTTGAATTTCAAAGTTTATGCTCATGGATGATTCAATTTGGCCAAATACAAAGATTTACCCTGATCAGCTAAATTAAAAATTGTTGCAGATTACGTTTCAACTATGACTTCGGAATTGGCCAAATCTTTTGTGGAGGACTTGGTCTTTACATAAATCCAAGAACAGATTTATTAAGGTTCAAATTGTATATACGAATTTGAATTTTTGAGTTGGATTTTTGGCCAAAACAATTTCGATTTGGGAATAATCCAAAATAATTCGAGCAGATCATACCTTGAACCTGGGAACAACTCAAATTCGACTATTTACCACCTGAAAACTGCTGAGTTCATGTAGAAGTCAATGGCAGAGGTCCAGTGACCCATTTGAAGATATGAATTCCGGACATTCAAGTGTTTTTCAGATAAGAAATTCGATTGAATTTAGTCAAATTCGATTTGAGTTTTCAGGAGTAATATTCGTTCGATTTTTAGATGTTTAAGTTTTTCCTTAAATAAGATACTATTAGAGTTTCAAGGTTATTCAAGTTCATTTGAGATTAAAAAAAGCTCAACAATAGACCTGATAAATCAGCCCCTTGGTGTATACCTATATGTCAAATCTCGAAAAACACTTTATTGAACTGTTCAGCAGAATTGTACCCACGGTTGTGAGAGGACTTCTTGACTGTGTGCGTTTCAGAGCAAAAATGGCTGCAGATACCTTCAACTCATTTTTAGGGCAAGTTGCTGGCGAGGGACAATGTCAGCCCTACTAAAAAAATAGTTTTTTTCTTAAAGGGGTTGTTCACCTTTGAGTTAACTTTTAGTATAATGTAGAGAGTGATATTCTGAGACAATTTGCAATTGGTTTTCATTTTTTATTGTTCATGGTTTTTAAGTTATTTAGGTTTTTATTCAGCAGCTCTCTAATTTGCAGCAATTTGGTTTCTAGGGTACAAATTACCCTAGCAACCCTGAATTGATTTGAATAAGAGACTTGAATATGAATAGGGGATGGACTGAATAGAATAAGTAATAAAAAGTAACAATAACAATACATTTGTAGCCTTACAGAGCATTTGTTTTTAGATGGTGTCAGTGACCCCCATTTGAAAGCTGCAAAGAAACAGAAGAAAATTGCAAATCATTAAAAAACTATGAAAAATATATAATGAAGACCAATTGAAAAGTTTCTTAGAATTGGCCCTTCTACAATATACTAAAAGTTAACTTGAAGGTGAACCACCCGTTTAATTATTATTCCATGGCTTTATCGGTGCCAGTGACTGGTTCAGATCATGGAAAGTTACAGATATTCCACTTCCAGCTAGTGGGCCCCACTTACATGTGAAAGGAAGCAGATGTACAGTTTAGAGATTTTTTTTAGTTACTACATTATAGGAAGTATTTTACTAGAGCTCAGCTATGTTATGTACAGAATGGCGCCAAAGAACCGAAATTGAGATTGCTCAATAACGTGGGGTACGTTTCTCCCCATGCATCAAAGCTTTCAAGGCTGCATTTCCAGCAAGTAGCATGAATATAATGAGAGCTATGACATGTTATGACTATGTTACAAGGACACCTATTGACCAAAGATTTTTTCTTCTCAATGGCTTTGAACAGTCACTAATGAATGAGAAAGTATCACATACCTTATTCCAAAGAGAGCAAGAGATTTACTACTAATGAAAGAAACCCATAGAGGAAAAAAAATCTGACCCAGATTTAACTGTAGGATGTGATACTTTAAAGGGGCTTTATGTGAATAGTTCGAATTCTGCTTTAAAGGAACAGTTTGTAGTGATGGGCGAATCTCCAGAGTTTCGCTTCGCCGAAAAATTTGCAAAACGAGTCGCGGCAAGCTTTTGACGCGCGTTGCTTCAAAAACTACGCGCGACTCATTTTTTTTTTTTGGCGAAATTTCGCTGGCGTTTCGCGAATTTATTCGCCAGTGGCGAATCGCGGGAATTCGCCCCTGGCGAATAAATTCGCCCATCACTAACAGTTTGGTGTAAAAATAAAAACTAGGTTAATAGATAGGCTGTGCAAAATAAAACATTTTTCTAATATAGTTAGGCAAAAATGTAATGCATAAAGGCTGGTGTTAACGGATGTGTAACATAACAGAATACTACTTCCTGCTTTTCAACTCTCTCACTCTGAGTTAAGGTGGCCATAAACAGGCCGATAAATTCTGCCGACAGACCAAGTTGGCAGCTTATTGACCCGTCTATGGGGCCCTCTGACAGGCTTTCCCGATCGATATCTGGCTGAAAGTTGGCCAGATGTCAATCGGACAGGACTAAAAATTCTGTCAGATCGCGGCTGCATATGTTCATTAATGTGGTTCCGCAATGCAACCGCCCGTATCGCCTCCATTGTGATCCGATCATTGGGCCCTCAAGGGGCCCAATGTGCTGTTAATGTGCTGTCTGTGCTATTAATGAGAAATGCCAGTCCTATGCAAATGTTCACTTTTATATACACATTTTATGTTTAAACCACCTGCACTATGCACGTGCATCGCCTGAACACTGTAATATATAATATTTGGTGGACTTTAGCTAGCCAATGATGGAGAAAAAGAATCTGAATTTCCACAAAACCAATGACTGGTCCTAGCCATTTACTGAATTCCTTCCATCTCTTGGTATCTGCTTCTTGAATATATGTTTTTTTTGGGCCATATAGAAGCATTGTAAAACTTTGCCCTTCTGTGAAAAGCCACCGGGGCTAACTAACATCCTTTCATTCACTATGGATTATGGCTAGCAGCAATAAATAGAAATAATTTTACTGTTTATATCTTCAATTTATTTCTCTTTCCCAGTCTGCAACTTTACATTTACTGCATGTCCCACAATAGGTGCTTTCTATAGACTCCAGGAGACCAACCAGTACCAGTATAAAATGTGCATGAACTGAGTGTTTGTTTATACTAAAAGGGATGATAAAAGAAATGAGGCAGAGCCTCTTCAGTTATAATTTTGGGAAAATGAATATCTTCATGTAGAGCAGTGCTGTTCAACTTCTGTGGTACCTAGGGTGAGAATTTTTCTGGCTGATAATGCAAGCTAGTGTTGACCACTCCTTGTTTCCACACCCACTTCAAACCACATCCATGTTACCACACCAATTTTTAAGACCATATTCACATTAATGGTGGTAGCACACCAATAAAAACAAGTGGTTATTGTTTACTGCAGGGATATCGCTTATCAATCATATGTGGTAAAAGTCATATTAAAACATACCCTTAAATCCATATCCCTCCTCCTCCCCTGTGGATATTCTAATTATGCACCTTAGGAGCTTCTAATAACAATTTCCAAATGCTAACAAACCTCCAGAACAAATCCTACCAGGTTCATGTCCCAAACTGAGCGTAAGGCAGGCAGAGTATGGCACACACAGGGAGCATAGGGAAGGCAGAGTATTGCACACAGTGAAAATAGGGCAGACAGAGTATGGCACACAGGGAGCATTGGGCAGACAGGGAGCATAGGGAAGGCAGAGTATGGCACACACAGGAAGCATAGGGCAGACAGAGTATGGCGCACACAGGGAGCATTGGGCAGACAGGGAGCATAGGGAAGGCAGAGTATGGCACACACAGGAAGCATAGGGCAGACAGAGTATGGCACACACAGGAAGCATAGGGCAGACAGAGTATGGCACACACAGGAAGCATAGGGCAGACAGAGTATGGCACACACAGGAAGCATAGGGCAGACAGAGTATGGCACGCACAGGAAGCATAGGGCAGACAGAGTGTGGCACACAGGGGGCATAGGGCAGACAGAGTATGGCACACAGGGAGCATAAGGCATGCAGAGTATGGCACACACAGGGATCATAGGGCAGGCAGAGTATGGGACACACAACAAGGTAGACTTTCATGTGGGGTGGCACACAACGGGGGTCTTGCGGACCTCCAGTTGGACAGCACTGATGAAGTGTGTTGTTGTAACTAAGAGTAATGAAAATCAAAGCTGGCCACACTTGAAGAAGCCAAAACTTGTTTAATTTGCTTTGGTAAAGGAACACTGACCCTGCAATACAAGTTACAGATAGTGAATGGCAGTGGTCATAAAAAGTGATATTTTTTTGTTGTTGGCTGTGAAGAATAAATTAGCTGTGGCGATATATGTGGCAGCACCTATGCATTTGTACATACAGCAAAGGCATGGTACTGGTTACATAGAGATGTTACTATGTCCATATGCTTTATATATACTGAAGATGCCTGAAGACCCTCTCATAAATCTAACTAAAGTGCACTGAGTCCTTAAGCAGCTCAAAGTAAAATCACACTGCGCCACTATTCATATTCTGCTAATGAAAGAATATTGTCAGCTGACACATTACTGAATCCCGTGAAACTATTATATTTTGACCTAATAATTTCGTTAAACGACTGTGCCAAGCCTGACTAAGTAGGACAAAGGGATCAACGGTTTCTAGTATTTTTTTTAATTTGATAAGATGTTACCTTTTTTCTTAAGATTAGTTTCTTAAAAGAACAGTCCACCCTTTTATTCAATATGAGAGCATTGGATAAGGCTTGTGCTAAACATATATGTTTTGTGCAGTGTTAATGTTTTGTCATTTCATGAGTTAAACAGGGAGAGTAACTGCATGCTTGGTCCTTATGATGCAGATATTTGGATCACCAGTTCAGGGATAAGCAGAAATCTTTTGTGTAGGCGGGTTTTCTCATTGTCTTGGAGGGACGAAATATGGAGCAGCTTAATTTTCTTTGTTTGTCCCCTTTAGCTCAAGAAATAACAACAGCAGTGTTTCATCATTGAGACAATAGACAAGAAAATATGTTGAGCACAATCACTTTTCACTGCACTCTTGTTCAACTACTGCCCCTAAGAGAACTAAACAATAAAAATGAAAGTGGCTAAAAATGCCATATTTTATATTCTGAACTTTAGGCACCAGCCTAACGTTTCAGCTTGTCAATAGCAGCAATGATCCAGGACTTCAAGCTTGTCACAGGGGGTCACCATCTTGGAAAGTGTCTGTGACACTCACATGCTCAGTTGGCTCTGAGCAGCTGTTGAGAAGCTAAAGGGATCCTTTCATGGGAAAAAAAAAAATTTCAAAATGTATCAGTTAATAGTGCTGCTCCAGAAGAATTCTGCATCGAAATCCATTTCTCAAAAGAACAAACACATTTTTTTATATTTCATTTGGAAATCTGACATGGGGCTAGACATATTGTCAATTTCCCAGCTGCCCCAAGTCATGTGACTTGTGCTCTGATAAACTTCAATCAGTCTTTACTGCTGTACTGCAAGTTGGAGTGATATCACCCCCTCCCTTTCCCCCACCCAGCAGCCTAACAACAGAACAATGAGAAGGTAACCAGATAACAGCTCCCTAACACAAGATAACAGCTGCCTGGTACATCTAAGAACAGCACTCAATAGTAAAACCCATGTCCCACTGCGTTCTATTCAGTTACATTGAAAAGGAAAAACAACAGCCTGCCAGAAAGCAGTTCCCTCCTAAAGTGCTGGCACAAGTCACATGACCAGGGGCTGCTGGGAAATGGACAATATGTCTAGCCCCATCTAAGATTTCAAAATTGAATATAAAAAAAATCTGTTTGCTCTTTTGAGAGATGGATTTCAGTGCAGAAGTCTATTGGAGCAGCACTATTAACTGATGCATTTAAAAAAAAAATGTTTTCCCATGACAGTTTCCCTTAAGCTTAGGGGTCGTTACTTATTGTCCAGCAGAAAATAAGCTTCCCTGCCTTTAATATAAACCGATGCTACAGGTTTTTGATTATTAAATTCTGATGATAATTGCACTGGTTTCTAATTATCTGTATTAATGACTAGGGATGCACCGAAGATATTTTGGATTCATCCGAACCCCTGAATCCTTCCCGAAAGATTTGGCCGAATACCGAACTGAATCTGAACCATAATTTGCATATGCAAATTATTGGTGGGAAGAGGAAACATTTTTTACTTTCTTGTTTTGTGCCAAAAAAGTCACATGATTTCCCTCCCTGGCCCTAATTTGCATATGCAAATTAGGATTCGGTTCGGCCAGGCAGAAGGATTGGGCCGAATCCGAATCCTGCTGATAAAGGCCAAATCCTGACCAAATTCCAAACCGAATCCTGGATTTGTTGCATCCCTATTAATGACTAATCAGCCTTATATTGTGACTATATTTCTATTACACCATGGGGCACATTTACTAAAGTTAGAATTGATTTGAAGTGAAAATTGGAATCAAATTCGAATAAAAAAAAAACTTGAAATTCAAATTTATTTTGGGCTTATTCGACTATCGAATAGCCCAAAATTCGATTCGAATTGGTCAAATTCGAATTCGATTGTCGAAGTACTGGCCCTTGAAAAAAAATTTCGATTTACGGAATTGCTATATATATGCTATATATATATATATAATTACAGAATTACTATATATCCCTATGGGAAGCTTCCATAGGATTCTTCCAAGTTTTTTTGATCGAATAAAAAAAAAAAATTTTGCTTGAATGCTTAAAATCGAATGATTTTATCGATCAATCGAATTTTTTTATATTCGATTGTTCGATAATTCGAATTGCGTTAAAACCCCTCGAATTCAAGGGGTTTTAATTCGACCTAAATTTGAGGGTCGAATTCGAGAGTTATTTAACCTTCGAAATTCGACCCTTAGTAAATCTGCCCCTATGTATATGTATATTGTGAGTGGGTCCCTAAGCTCAGTAAGTGACAGCAGCACAGAGCATGTGAATCAGTGAATCAGAAAAGAAGATGGGGAGCTACTGGGGCATCTACTGGGGAGACACAGATCTTTACTGCTAAAGGGCTGTGGTTGCCTTGGGCTGGTACACAAGCACAAAACCTCATGTACAACATTTATACCTACTTCTTTAGTTAGGCTTTAGTTCTCCTTTAAGGCCTTTATAGCCCAGCTACCTTCCATATTTCATTTTTTTCTCAAACTGAAGCTTCTTCAGTGGAGTCCTGGCACAGATCACATGATCCCCATTGCACCAGGCATAATACGTTGTTACCTAGAGCCATTCAGCGCTGATATTGGTAAAGTAAACTATACCCCGGGGGCCTCTCCCTTGAGACACAGAAAAACAGGGCAGGTGGCTGGCGTGAGTTTAAATGCTCTTTAAACTGAAACCCGAGGCTCTGGCACCCTGACTGATGTGCTGTGACTACTTACATGCGTTAAAGGGGAACTCCACCCAAAGCCTGATTTTGCACAATGAACAAGATTTTATTTTAAAATTCCTTGAGCATATTGGAAAGCTGCTTGGAATGATTGTTTTAAAACTGGCCTATTCATACATACATATATATATATATATATATATATATATATATATATATAGTAGGGATGCACTGAATCCACTATTTTGGATTTGGCCGAACCCCTGAATCCATTACGAAGGATTCGGCCGAATATCGAACCAAATACGAACCCTAATTTGCATATGCACATTAGCGAGGGGGCGGCAATTTTTTTTTTAACTTCCTTGTTTTGTGTCGAAAAGTCACATGCTTTTTATTGATTCGGTTCGGCCAGGCACAAGGATTCGCCCGAATCCTGCTGAAAATGGTATATATAGATAGATTTAGTTATTTATTGTGCAACTTGTTCTGCTCCTCTTTAACAAAACAAAGTTGCAAGATAACTTCTGTCAACAAGATATTAACATTTAATTTAAAAACGTTCTTCCCCTTTAAGCGCAATGGTGAGAAAAATGTTCATTTGAATTCCGATAACCTACAAATCCCAGCAACTGCTGCAGTGGCCCTCCCATGCGTCATGTACCCTAAGGAATAAGGGAAACTTAATAACACTCATTTAATGGCGGCAGCTGACATTAAAAGACGCAGAACCCTTCAGCGATGTTCAACGTGCGGCTCTCCGGCTTTTGCTCAACTACAACTCCCAGGTTGAACATCACTGCACGTTTAAACACCCGTTGGGAGAAATTAAGACATATTGACCTGTTTTATACATTTATCTCATTTCCTTCCAGCGTTTGTACTGTGTAATGCACTGACTCTTCCTTGTAAGTAATATATTTGTTATTGTTTATTTCAGTGTGTGGTGCGGCACAGATCAGCTCTTACTTTGCCAGTTGTGCAGCAGAGACTGAAGATGTTAAGTAAGTTCTATATATATATATATATATATATGTTTTGTTCATTTATTGTAAAGCTAATGGAATATCAAGAGAAGGCTGAGTTCCCCTCTACTTAGCTTAGGGCACCACATTCATATCCAACATTGGTCTCTATTTCTGCCTCCAGGATATAACAGGAACACTTTATAAATTAGGGACCTTTAATGGATCAGTAACATAATTAAAAAAAAAAAAAAAAAAATATATATATATATATTACAGGTATACACTGGAGAAATAGCAATGATTTGCATCATCTATTGCTTATAAATTTGTCATGTTCAATTATCAATAACTTTATCCTCATTGCTTTATCACATGACTTTAGAGGGTTGAATTCTGTTTTGCTGCATCAAAATCCTGCTAAAAGTGCCGCCCTTAGGATTTGGCTGTACCCCCCAAAACTGGACTCCCGTAGACTCCATTATATCCAAATAATTTTTACATTTAATTATTTTTAAAAAATATATATTTTTAAAAAAGTATTAGTATTATAATTTTTTAATTTTTGAAAATTATTTCCTCTTTCTGTGTAATAATAAAACAGTAGCTTGTACTTGATCCCAACTAAGATATAATTAATCCTTATTGGAGGCAAAACCAGCCTATTGGGTTTATTTAATGTTTACATGATTTTCTAGTAGACTTAAGGTATGAAGATCCAAATTACAGAAATATCCATTATCTGGAAACCCCCAGGTCCCGAGCATTCTAGATAACAGGTCCCATACCTATATACATTTACATATTTAAGGAACACTAGGAACATTATTTAGGAACCTCTGCTTTAAAGGGCAAGGAAAGGCAAAGAAATAAAATCCCATTTTTACTTTCTTTAATGAAAAATAAATCTATCTCCAATATACTTTAATTAAAAAATGTGTACCGTTTTTATAAGAAACCTGACTGTATGCAGTGAAATCCTCCCTTCATTTAGTGCTGTGTATAGGAATTGTCAGACGGTCCCTAACTTCTGGCAGGGAAACAATCATACTTATGAACAGCAGAGGGAGCCCCTGCCTTACTTACCAGCCATGCAGAACTCAAGCAGACCACACTGAGCATGTGCAGTGCCAGTGTCAGACAAAGATGTATAACAAAGTTACAAGATGACAGCCCCCTGTGGCCAACTTTGAAAGCATAAATCATTTGTTTGATTAGGCTTGTGGTGCAGTAAGTTTATGTTTATGTTTAGTATACAAAATACAGCATTTCTAGCCTTATTCTATTTTACACTTTCCTTGCCCTTTAAGCTAAGCATTCTACCCTATTTCTCCAAGCAGTATGCTTACATTTTACTTAATCTCTGTCCCCTTTTCATTGTTTATAACCTACAGTCAATGAACTACAAACATGGAACCCCTTATTATCCAATATACTGATTCTAACAAATGTATGATCCCTAATTCCTGCAAAGAGAATGTCCTATAATTCCTACTATAGTCTTGTGCCCTCTTAATGATACGCAGCCTATTACTAAATGCCTAACTGAGAAGTCTGGGTACAAACACACCTCCCAGCTGTCCTGTGTTTAGCAGGACAGTCCCGGTTTTGACAGCTCAACCCGCAGTCCCGGATTGTTACTGGCTTCCTCTTTGATCTCCTGCACTGAACAGCCACAAAAAGATGCAAAGTTTCTAAAACTTAAATTAAACAAGAGGCTTTTGGCAGAGAACACTCAGCGCTTACAGTAGATACATTTGTTGTAAGATAAGCAAAGAAACAATTGTAACTATTTAACATAAGCTAGTCTCTTGGGAGATGAGCAGCTTAAAGGGCAATTCACCTCAATCAGCAAAACTGTAACAACAGTTCAAACTTTCCATAGCCTGCCACATTTTGTAAAATGGATTTAGTATTTAGGGGTGTGGTCATAAAATGGTCATGGTAAAAAAAAAATTAATTGCACTCTGCATGGCAAATCTTTATGTCCCGCTTTCTATTTTCCAAATGTTGGGAGGTATAGGTACAAGATAATGCTGGGCTCTTCTACTTCACTTTGGCTTGGTCTTGGCCTGTTTAGTAGTGTACAAAGAAAGCATATAAAGCGGCACTTGCACCATGCTGTAGGGAATACTTGAATACAATATAGTGTAATAATAACTTATGTCAGCGCCGTTATACTACAACTCTCAGCAGGGATACTGGGATTTGTAGTTCAGCAGCTGCAGGGAGGCACAATGGTGATTGTATTTCTCAGACTCGATACCCTGTGTCCCTGCATCACCCTGGGTTAAAATTCTCTGCAGAAATGTGCAGCTGAGATCACTTGTATGTGAGATAAACAAAATCCCATTCTTAGCCATTCAGCAGATATCCTTTATTTTCTATCTGGTTACCCTCCTCCCACTACCAGCCAACCTCTCATAACCTCCCTCTCTACTGCTTTGTTAGTGGACTGTCCAGACAAGCTCGGCATAGAAAGGGTTAAACCCAGCTCCGGGAGCATTGGGAGAGGTGCCAGGGTTCATCGTTGCCAGGGAGCTGGTTGCCCGGGCACAATGATACACCAGCCGCTGGCATGAGAGGGGGAGGGGAGACAAATGGAGAAGGCTGAGCTGAAGATCACATTGTTATATGGATCACCGGGGTATATGGTTACTGGCAGAACAACTGTATATATACACACATACATATACTGTATATATATATATATATATTATGGTGCATACACAAGAATCTTTAACTGTTCCCCCCAGTACTATCCTTAAGAAAAGCATCACTAGAAGGAGGTGAGAGAGAGAGAGGTGGTGAGTCTTTGTATATGATGATATTGCAGAGGACAGAGGGTAAAAAGAACACGCATTCAGGAAAAAATACATTTATATTTCAGCAGTAACACAGCAAAAATGACTGTAATCCAGTTATATCAAATCTGATGGCCTTTAATCCTATTGTGAACAAGCACACGCCTCCATGGCTGCTTTCAGTGACAGCAAGTGGGGGGCACTTTAACAATTTCTCTTCTTATTTCTGTTGTTTCCCAAAATTGATACCGCCCCTCCAAGGGCCTAAAGGACAGTAACACAAATGTTTCTATGTATCTGTAACCTTGTTATGAGCTAAGGGGGCCCAGTCTGAAGGTCAGTTAGGGGGAGATTTGGGGTGAGTGTTTATTTGTACCCTGGGTACCCCTGGAACTATAGTGACACCCCAATGTTTCTATATATCTGTAACCTTGTTATGAGCTAAGGGGGCCCAGTCTGAAGGTCAGTTAGGGGGAGATTTGGGGTGAGTACTTATTTGTACCCTGGGTACCCCTGGAACTATAGTGACACCCCAATGTTTCCAGTTGGGATGAGATTTGGGGTGAGAAAAAGTCGGAAAATTTCAAGAAAAATTTGTGCAAATCAGACATTTTCACGAAAAATCGTTAAAATCGCTGGCGTTTAAAGGAGAACTATACCCCCCAGACAATGTAGGTCTCTATTAAAAGATATTGCATAAAACAACTCATATGTAAAACCTCGCTTCATGTAAATAAACCATTTTCATAATAATATACTTTTTTGTAGCATGTGCCATTGGGTAATCCTAAATAGAAAATTGCTATTTTAAAAAATAAGGACAGTCTCCTGGGATCGTATGATTCAACGGTGCAGACAAACATACCAAACAAACTATAAAGTTAGGTCACATGAGCCAATTAACAGAGAGAGTTCTGTCTTTTGCTCCCTCACTTTTTCCTGTCACAGTTAGGGGCAGATTTTACTAAAGTCATATCTATTCACATGAATGATTCGAAATTCGATTGAATTTTCAAAAAGATTAGAATTCGAATTTCGAATATGCAAATTAGGTAAATTCAACCAATGAATTCCGTAAATTCGAATGAATCGAATAATTTGAATAAAAATCTATTCGAATATTTGAATATTCGACCATCTAATTACTTCCCCTTTAAAAAAAATTTCGACTGCCTAGTTCGCCGAAGTGGCTTTGGCGAATTTTGATCGAATCATAAAAATTCGATCGAATGGTTCGATTGAATTTTTATAATTTGATCGTTCGACCAGTCGAATTGCAGTAAAATCCTTTGAATTTGAAGGATTTTAATTCCCTAACTATTCTCATGGTTGAATTTCGATTTTTTTTCAATTCGACCAATAGTAAATCTGCCCCTTAGAGTTGAAATATTTCTGGTCAGGTGATCTCTGAGGCAGCACACAGACCAGCACTAAATAGTGGTTCAAGGCAAAAGGGCGATATTTACTTAAATATATATATTCCACTTTGGTAAGATTCTTTAATATGTCACTTAAAGGGGTGGTTCTCCTTCAAGATAACTTTTAGTATATTGCAGAATGGCCATTTCTAAGAAACTTTTCAATTGGTCTTCATTATTTATTTTTCATAGTTTTTTAATGATTTGCAATTTTCTTCTGTTTCTTTGCAGCTTTCAAATGGGGGTCACTGACACCATCTAAAAACAAATGCTCTGTAAGGCTACAAATGTATTGTTATTGTTACTTTTTATTCCTTATCATTCTATTCAGTCCCTCTCCTATTCATATTCCAGTCTCTTATTCAAATCAATGCAGGGTTGCTAGGGGAATTTGTACCCTAGAAACCAAATTGCTGACACTGCAAACTAGAGAGTTGCTGAATAAAAAGCCAAATAACTATAAAACTACAAACAATAAAAAATGAAAACCAATTGCAAATTGTCTCAGAATATCACTCTCTACATTATACTAAAAGTTAACTCAAAGGTGAACAACCCCTTTAATTTGTTGCTCAAGTATTCATTTTGGGGGTATAGTTTTCCTTTAAGTCAATGGACGCTGGCGAGGATTTGTAAATTTATTTGCCGGTGGTGTAGCACAGAAATTTGCTGAGAATTCGTGCCAGGCGAATTTATTCGCCCATCACTACTGGGTACCGCTAGAAATATAGAAAGGTGACTGTTATCCCAATACTTTGAAATATCTCTTTATAATATACATTTTATGAGCTAAGGGGACCCAGTCTAAAGGCTAATTAGGTTGAAATGTACAAAAAGTGTTGCTGTTTATATTTAGTGCAGTCTGGAGCTTTGATTGAAACTTTAGTATTAAAGGATTCAGTTTGGCCAGGCACAAGGATTCAGGCGAATCTGAATCCTGCTGAAAAAAGCCGGACCGTGTCCAAATCCAGTCTTTAGGAAAGCTGTTTAAAGGGCAAGGAAAGTGTAAGATAGAAAAAGGCTAGAAATGCTGTATTTTGTATACTAAACATAAACATGAACTTACTGCACCACAAGCCTAATCAAACAAATGATTTATGCTTTCAAAGTTGGCCACAGGGGGCTGTCATCTTGTAACTTTGTTATACATCTTTGTCTGACACTGGCACTGCACATGCTCAGTGTGGTCTGCTTGAGTTCTGCATGGCTGGTAAGTAAGGCAGGGGCTCCCCCTGCTGTTCATAAGTATGATTGTTTCCCTGCCAGAAGTTAGGGACCGTCTGACAATTCCTATCCACAGCACTAAATGAAGGGAGGATTTCACTGTATACAGTCAGGTTTCTTATAAAAACGGTACATATTTTTTAATTAAAGTATGTTGGATTTCTTTTTCATTACAGAAAGTAAAAATGGGATTTAATTTCTTTGCCTTTCCTTGCCCTTTAATGCAAAAGTGGACAACCTATTTATTTCTCCAACTTCTAGACATATCAGGTGTAATGTTTTTGCTGAGGCCGAGGCTGTTATAGAAATGAACATACAACCTTTCCTGAGCCACCTCGTTAGATCTGCATTGTGCCTGCGTTTAGAATAACAGACACATTAGTTAATGCATCAGTATGTGCACCGTCAGTCTAACACCTCTGCCATTTAGGTGCAATAAGGGAAGACGTGCGAAATTGCTCTTTTTTAACATTTCTCTTTACCTGTGAATTGCATTACGGTCGCACGCACGCGCTAATGAGGTGATACCCTTAAGAAGAATTCGTAGACGGATCTCGGCGGAGACAAAGGAGTGATAGGAAAGCCAAGCGGAAAGCAGCCGGAGTCTTGTTTGTTATAACCCAATATGTTTAGATGGAGTATATATATATATATACAGGTATGGGACCTATTATCCAGAATGCTCGCTTTCCGAATAACAGGTCTTTCCGTAATTTAGATCGTCAGACCTTAAGTCTACTAGAAAATCAAGTAGACGACATAAACCCAATAGGCGGGTTTTGCTTCCAATAAGGACTCATATCTTAGGTACAGTTTTAATATTACAGAGAAAAAGAAAATCATTTTTAAAAATTTGTATTATTTGATAATAATGGAGTCTATGGGAGACGGCCTTTCCGTAGTCTGGAACTTTCTGGATAACCCATATATAAATATGGGACCTGTTATCCAGAATTCTCAGAATCTGGTGTTTTTTTTTCCGGATAACTTCATGCATGGTCTACTAGAAAATCGAATAAACATTATAACTATACCCCCGAATAATGTAGGTCTCTATAAAAAGATATTGCATGAAACATCTCGGGTGTAAAACCCTGCTTTATGTACATAAACCATTTTCAAAATATGTAGGGATGCACCTAATCCAGGATTTAGTTCTGGACTCTGCTGAGTACCAGGCCCAGACTGGCAATCTGTGGGTTAGGGCAAATGCCAGAGGGGCTGCTACAAGGTCCCATAAAAAGTCAGTATTTAGTGGACTGGTGGGTAGTGATGGGCGAATTTATTCGCCAGGGGCAAATTCGCAGCAAAGATTCGTGAAATTCGCAGCAAAGATTCGCATCGAAACGCCAGCAAAAATTCGACAAAACGAGTCTCGATTCATGAATTTTTCGCAGCAAAAATTCGACAAAACGAGTCTCGCTTCATGAATTTTTCTGCCGCAAAATTCGCGGATTTTTCGGCGAAACGGGTGAGATTCGCCCATCACTACTGGTGGGGGCTGTTTGGGCCTCTATGTTTTCCGGTTTTCTACCCGGAAATTCGTCTCTTCTGGAGCAGAGAGTGCCGTGGACCCCCCTTCCCCTTTCTGGCGCTGAAAAAGCCGCAGCTATCGCGAGGCTTCCGGGTTCTCCTCCCATAGCAAACCCACTGTTAACATGTTCCCGCACTGTGTGAAATAATAAAGCCGAATTGATATTACCATCTGTTTATCCTTTGGAGGCGGCGCTGCAAGCGAGTATCATATTGTTGCAAAGTATGGGACCTGTTATCCAGAATGATCGAGACCTGGGATCTTTCATACCTTAGGTCTACTTAAAATAATGTAAATATTAAATAAACCCAAATACCTCCAGTAAGGATGAATTGTATCACAGTTGGGATCAAGTAAAGCTATGGGACCTGTTATCCAGAATGCTTGGAACCTGGAACTTTCCGGATAATGGATCTTTCCATGATTTGCATCTTCATACATTAAGGGGCAGATTTACTAAGGGTCGAATTATCGAGGGCTTTTAGCCCATGAATTCGACTGGCGAATAAATAATAAATAATCTAATAAAATATTCGCTGGTTTTGAGCGTTTTTCGAATATTTGCCAAAATCGTACGATCGAACAATTATGTGCAAAAATTCGTACTAATCGATCGATCATACGAATGATATTCGATAAGAAAACAAGCCTATGGGGGATTCCCATAGGCTTCTAATGCAAATCAGTAGGTTCAATCTGGTGAAGTAGGCAGTCGAAAACTTAAAGGGCAAGTTCTTCGACCGGTGAATAGTCGAGTGATCGAATATATATTTATTCAATCTATTCGATGCCACTGAATATTTCATATTCAATGGTCGAAAAATACTTAATTTGCATATTCAAATAGTCGCACAGTCGAAAAATAGACTGTTTGAGCGAATATTCGAATCATTCACACGAATTTAGTAAATCTGCCCCTACTAGATAAATTGGAGTCTATGGGAGACCTTTCTGTAATTCGGAGCTTTCTGGATAACGGGTTTCTGGATAACGGATCCCATTCCCGTTTATACATTTTTATAATAATTATGGCAAATGATAGCAGCAATACTGCGTTCGTATGGCATCTCACGGGCGCCAGACTGGTATCCTGGCATCAGACGCAGCGCTGCGTGTTGTGAATTAATGAGAGAAGGAAGAGGGAGGATAGTAAAGGCACAGAGACAAGTAATATGGGTGGGGGGGTGCAAGGCGTGAGAGGGTATGTGCACGCTGTATCTCTATGTAACACTGGCACAATAGAGAAAAAGAGAAATAAGTGAAGGGTACAAATGGAGTCTGAACAAAGCAATAAATATGAAAGAGAAGTGTGAGACGGAAAGGTGAGACAAACTAAAGAAGCAGAGGTGTGAGAAGAGACTAGACAGACTGGGGGGGCTGGCGAGGAAGTGTTACAGCAAACGAAGGAGGGAGACACAAAGGAGAGAGCTGGGCATGTGCCCAATATATATATAGTGACTCTGGGTAATACAACTCTCGTAGCGCAGGATGGGCATTAAAGCTCTCAATCACTTTCCTGTGCCACCTCTATAGGTAGCCATACACGGGCAGATGCTGATATCAGTCCTTTAGACCAATTTGACAGCTTATCTGCACGTGTATGGGGGCTTCCGACGGGTCTTCCCAATCTATATCTGCCTATGATATTGATCTGGAAGGTTTTATTTTCTTCTTTATTTTTCTGTCGGAGCCACTTGGCGTCATCGGAATCCGATCGTTCAACCATATGGCCAAACGTACGTATTACCCCCGATATAGCCGTTAGTGGCATATCGGGGAAAGATCCGCTCATTTGGTGATCTTTGAGTCTATGGCCAGCTTATCTGTCATACACTCCTCTGTATAGGCTCCTCTGTATAGGCTCCTCTGTATAGGCTCTGCTGTATAGGCTCCTCTGTATAGGCTCCTCTGTATAGGCTCCTCTGTATAAGCTCCTCTGT
>CM044443.1:126014267-126026812 GCA_024363595.1 Xenopus borealis | reverse complement strand
TATAAGCTCCTCTGTATAGATTCCTCTGTATAAGCTCCTCTGTATAGATTCCTCTGTATAGGCTCCTCTGTATAGGCTCTTCTGTATAGACTCCTCTTGCTCAGGTGCAGCGCAGCAGAGAGTAGAGGTAGCAGGAGGCAACAATGTAGTTGTACCAGTCACGGCTTGCTGGATAGTTCTCCTTTGTTCCGCTAGCATTGCATGGACTTATACAACAATGTGTGTGTATGTACAAACTAACCGTGGCAGAACTTTTATGGCACCTGGAACCATATTGGTAGTTTTGTGGTGTAGCGCTGACCAAGTAGATCGCGGGGAAGCAATCACTTACTTCTTGTGAAAAAGTCGACTTTATTTAAACACAATAGTGAGTACAATCAGCAGTGGTGGGTGGTCAAACCAATGCGTTTCCTGCACTTTTTCACAAGAAGTAAGTGATTGCTTCCCCGCAATCTTCTTGGTCAGCGCTACACCACAAAACTACCGATTATGGAGTCACTTCCGGGTCCTGGGAATCCCAAACACGATTTGTGAGCAGCGACCGGCGTAATTATGCGCTTACAGAAGGGTGAGCTCCGCTAACTTTCATGACTGATTTTTTTGTATCTATTATCTGGAAACCTGTTATCCAGAAAGCTCTGAATCACAGGAAGGCCATCTCCCATTGGGGAAAATTCACTAAGGCACGGAAGTTCGCTAACAAAGTAGATAGACTAGTGCAACTTCGCACCCTAGCGGCAGGCAAAGACAAAGGGACGTAACTACACTAATTCACTAAGATGCCCATTTTACTGAACGTAAGCTCTTACGCTAGACCTGGTGAAGTTAAATACAATAGCAGTTTGAAAAAAAAAAAAAAACTTGAATTTTTTTCTAAGTCCTTAAAAAACGCTGGGGTCTTTTACTTTTTTTTAGGGTGAGTCTGAAAAATAGCGAATTTTTTTGGGTTACCCTCCTACATTTCCTAACATATGGCAACACAACTATACAGGGGGCACATGTAGGGCAATAGGACAACTTTATGTTATTTATTAAAGGTTTCCTGGGCTTGTGTAGTGGAATGTAGTGGCTGTAACATATACTTCTATTATACGCTTAACCATATGCAAATTAGGCATCGCTAGCGTAATGCACGAACGGTAGCGCAACTTCGCTACCGTTCGCCTGCCTGAGCGCAACTTCGCATTTAGTGAATTTGCATAGCACTGGCGAATTGCCGCGAACGTCGGCGAAGCCAACGATAGCGCATTTTCGGCGCTTAGTGAATTTGCCCCATAGACTTTTTTTTTTTTTTTTAATGTTTCCTTTTTCTCTGTAGTAATAAAGAAATATCTTTTACAGGTATAGGATCCATCATCTCCATCATCCATAAACTTCCGAAATTACGGTAAGGCCGTCTCCTTTAGACTCCATTTTAACCAAAATAATCCAGATTTTTAAAAATGATTTCCTTTTTCTGTGTAATAATAAAACAGTAGCTTGTACTTGATCCCAACTAAGATATAATTAATCCTTATTGGAAGCAAAACCAGCCTATTGGCTTTATTGAACGTTTACATGATTTTCTAGTAGACTTAAGTTATGAAGAGCCAAATTACGGAGAGATCCATTATCCAGAAAATCCCAGCATTCTGCATAACAGGTCCCAAACCATGTAATAGAAACTGGAGTTGACCTAAATTTGCCACCAAAATGCTTGCACCCATGAAAATAAACCCAATCCGAGAGTAACACCAGATATTGCAAAGACTTTATTGAACATGGGGATCTAGTTAATGTTGGTGCTAAATAGTGATGGGCGAATCTCACCCGTTTCACTTCACCGAAAAATTAGCGAATTTCCAGTGAAATTTTGCGAAATAATTTGCGAAACGAGCCACGCATCATTTTCGACGCATCGCGTCAAAAACGTCGTGCGACTCGTTTTTTTTGCCGAATTTCTGCGGGCGTTTCGCGAATTTATTCGCCAGCGGCGAATCGCGGGAATTCGCCGCGAATTCGCCCCATGCAAATAAATTCGCCCATCACTAGTGCTAAAACCTTTGCAGCCTAAGGCTAAGGCCAGACGGGGAGATCCGTCGCCTGGCGACTTCTCGCGGTGACGAATCTCCCCCGAATCTCCCCGAATAGCTTGTCACTGCTGCGACTTTTGAAATCGCACCGCTCCGTCTGAACAAGCGCAGGCGACTTTAAGCCTAGCGGGCGCGCAGCGGTGACAAGCTATGCGGGGAGATTCGTCGCCGCGAGAAGTCGCCAGGCGACGGATCTCCCCCGAATCCCCCCGTCTGGCCTTAGCCTAAATGTTGAGTCTCTTTGAATGAACTTTAGTAAACCCCCGTCCTGTTTATTGGTGTGTCTTTGCACCACTGTAGTTTAGCGTAATTTTACCAGTCCGGCCCTTTAATGAAGCTAGTTAAGACACGCGCTTACTCCCATTTGCCTAGTTTTCGACACTGTTCAGCACAATGCATTTTTCATAAGCGTCCACATTTCAAGGGCTTGTTTGGTAACCTTAGCTAAGGGTAATGAAAGTAATTTAGTCTCTGCGTGGTAGTAAACAATCAGACTTTCTCAGTTACAAGCTCTGGTATATTCTTGCAGGTGATAGTTTGTATCGGGTGTCGACGGAATGCATAGATGTCTGTCTGTGGTTCAGTCTGACCTTCACAAGCCTTTCTCTCTATGACAGGGGGGAATGTTTGGAAGGTTTTAATGAAATTCATAGATTTAAGATTTTTACAGTGTAGTTTTTATTTTTAAATACATTGTTTACACTGCAAATAATTCACTCTACCATGTAAAATGTCATTCCTAACCCAACAAATGTATATTTTTTAGTAGAAATATTGGTGTGTAGGTGCATCTCAGGTCATTTTGTTTGGTCATGTGCTTTCAGAAAGAGCCAGCACTTTAGGATGGAACTGCTTTCTGGCAGGCTGTTGTTTCTCCTACTCAATGTAACTGAATGTCTCAAAGTGAGACATTTTTTACTACTGAGTGCTGATTTACCAGGCAGCTGTTATCTTGTGTTAGGGAGCTGTTATCTGGTTACTTTCCCATTGTTCTGTTGTAAGGCTGCTGGGGGGTGATATCACTCCAACTTGCAGTACAGCAGTAAAGAGTGACTAAAGTTTATCAGAGCAAAAGTCACGTGACTGGGGGGCAGCTGGGAAACTGACTATGTCTAGCCCCATGTCATATTTAAAAATGAAATATAAATAAAATCTGTTTGCTCTTTTGAGAAATGGATTTCAGTGCAGAATTCTGCTTGAGCAGCACTATTAACCCACGCGTCTTGGAAAAAAAAACATGTTTTCCCATAACAGTATCCCATTAAGCGTTTCTGAGCATATTTGGTCTTAAAATGAGTCAGTGGGGGGAAGTCTTATTTGAAGCATGGGCGTCAGCAGGAATGCTGGGGTAACAGGCAGATAATCACATTAGCAAGTTCATGTTCAGTGCAAGGAAACGATGGATCAGATCAGCCAGTTTCTACCCTTTCCCCACCCAATTCCCTTCTTCACACCCTGCCTCTTTTCCATTGTGACATCAACTCATTACCTAAGTAAGCAAACAGATGTGGTCAAATTCCAACCCAGCGCTACTTCTTCTTCCCTGTGCATGGTCATCGTTCTGTGGGAATTCTATCCCAAAGATCCTGAACTTTTGTAGATTATGAAATTGAAGGTAGTAGTAGCTGTCGGAATGCTGATTAGGGAAGAAAAAACCAATGAAGCATTGTGTTACATGGAGTGGAAGGTAAAGCATTGGGAATGTAGGAGAATAGGAAAGATGGACAAAAAATTTCATTGGAGACAAGAACTCAGGCCCCAAGGAATATTTATCAAAGGTCAATTCTGAATTCACGAGAGTCATTTTAACTCTAATAAATTTGAGTATACTCCAAACTCGATTGGGATCGTATTTAAGAAAATAATTGAATATGTAAAACAGGAAAGAATATTACTGACCCGAAAACTCGAACAGAATTCCAATCGAATTCGACTAAAATCAATTCGATTTTTTTTTTTTTCATCCGAAAAAAGCTTGAATGTCAGGAAGGCTACTAACATCTTCAGATTGGTCACCGGACCTCACTCATTGACTTATACGTGAACAGGTTTAAGGTTGCGAATGGTCAAATTCAAATGGTAGATGTTTGATAAATCTCGGAATCTGAATTAAAATTTTAATGAAAATTCAAATCGAGTTTGGATAATTCACAATTCGAATTAGAGAGTTTTGACCAAAATAAAAATGAGAAAATTTTAATGAAAATTAAATATTCTATCCCTAATAAAGCCGACCCCAAGGGAGGGAGAGAATGTACTACTGGGATGACATGGGGAAGGAAGAAAAGAAAGTGCAAGGAGGGGCAGAATGAGTGCAGGGGAAAAAGAGTAAATAAAAGACTGTAAAGGGATTCTGTCATGATTTTTTTTTAACTTTCTCTTTATTGGTATTTTTTCATTCACAACAAAGCATTAGGTTTTTCATGTTATCTTTTACAATAAAGCATTGGTTTCTCACATTATTGGGGTAGATTCATCAAAGAGTGAAGTTAAGAGTGAAGTTCCGCCACTAGAGGGAAATTCCGCAGCTCTCCATTCATTTCTATGGGCTTTTGAAAGGCGTATTTATCAAAGGGTGAAATTTCACTTCACCCATTGATGAATACGCCTTTCAAAATCCCATAGAAATGAATGGAGAGCTGCGGAATTTCCCTCTAGTGGCGGAACTTCACTCTTTGATGAACCTCCCCCATTATCTTTTCACCTTATTACATCCAATGAGCATATATCTGTTCACCTAAGCGATATAAGTAATATAATCATGAAGCGTTTATCCTTGCTAGTGACCAAGTCCACCAAAGTAAAAAGAGAAAAAATATAAACCAACCAAAAATCTGTCAACAGTTCTTCCTTGGGCAGGTTCCTTGTTTAAGTGTCATTGTGGTATCTGTGTGAACTTGTTTGTTGCTATGGCTATTGCCGTGGCTCCCCCTTTAGTTAGCCCTCTCCCTCCCACTGTTTACACTGCAAGTAATTCACTCTACAATATAACATTTAATTCCTGAACCAGCAAGTGTATTTATTTAGTTGTAATATTGGTGTGTAGGTGCATCTCAGGTCATTTTGCCTGGTCATGTGCTTTCAGAAAGAGCCAGCACTTTAGGATGAACTGCTTTCTGGCAGGCTGTTGTTTCTCCTACTCAATGTAATTGAATGTGTCTCAGCGGGACCTGGATTTTTACTATAGTGTTGTTCTTAGATCTACCAGGCAGCTGTTATCTTGTGTTAGGGAGCTGTTAACTGATTACCTTCTCATTGTTCTGTTGTTAGGCTGCTGGGTGGGGGAAAGGGAGGGGTGATATCACTCCAACCTGCAGTACAGCAGTAAAGAGTGGCTAAAGTTTATCAGAGCAAAAGTCACGTGACTGGGGGAAACTGGCAATATGTCTAGCCCCATGTCAGATTTCAACATTAAATCTAAAAAAATCTGTTTGCTCTTTTGAGAAACTAATGTCCGTGCAGTATTCTGCTGGAGCAGCACTATTAACCGATTAACATTTTTCCCATGACCGTACCCCTTTGAAGGAAAAAACATACATGGAAAGGTGATGAATATATTAAATGGACATACGCCTATACAGACTCTGATGGAAAAACATAGGACGGAATTAATGGCCAGATAAGGGAAATAAACTCAGCAGAGAAAAAAAAAAGAAAACCACATCTAATGAGCAAGAACAAGGCCATGTGATCCTCGTAACAGAAGTGTGGCTGCAAAATGAATAAAGCAGGAATGAAATGGGAGCAGTGGGGGTTACAGTGGAAAGGAGGAGGGTGTGTAGGAGATAAGGATAGAGTGTGAGCAAGAAGTCAGGAATGAGGGTGTGTAATCCTGTGATGGACGGGTGTCACTGTGTGGATGCGCCGCTGCCTCTGTCTCATTACTTCTCTCTTTTGTTCCTTTCCGTTGCGACAAAAACGGGAGGTGGCAGAAAAGGGAAATATGGGCCACGAGCATGCAAAGCCGCTTCCACAGTCATGGCAGAGACTCCAGCCGCAGCAGCCGGGGCATTACGTTTGAATGTGAATATAAAGCTGCACGGCACAGGGACCGGTGGGGATTATCCAGCTGTGAAGGATGGGCTGCAGCAATTCTGAGCTCTTCTCATTTAAACGCTGCAGTCACAGCAACCACTTCTCAGGGTTGCCAGGCCTAATTTTTAAAACCAGCCAAAGTCAGCTACAAAACCAGCCCAAAACTAGCCGAGAGGCATTTCAAAAGAAGCCCCAAAATAGCATAATATGTGCAATGAAAAAAATGTTATTCGAATATTCCATGGTCGAATTTGCCTAATTTGCATATTCGAAGATTCGAATTTGAATTAATATTAAATTCGATCGAACGTCAAATAATTCACGTGAATTTTGTAAATCTGCCCCTTTAAATCTTTGAAAATAGGCCTTTATCAAATTTTCACTGTTTCACATATTTTACTGTGAAGCCAAATGGGACAGATTCGCCCGTCACCAGGGGCGTAATTGCAGAGGGGAGCTCAGGAGGTAAAGCATCCCTATAAGGACTAATACATATACAGTTTCAATAAATATTGGTAAAATAGGCCAACCTACAGTCATTTTTGTGGGCAGCAGATTTTTGCACCAAAATTGTCTGAAATTGAGGAAAGTCACAAGAAAATGCGAGATTGCTTAAAGGGGAATTCCACCCCCCCGTAGGCCTCCTCCCCTCCGGCCTACCTCTCCCCCAGGCTATTGCCCCTATGTTGCTACTTACCCCTCTGTGTAGGTCCCCTCCAGCAAAGTTCACATGGGCCCTCTTCTCTTCCAACCGTTTCTTCCTGGATCCGGTGGCGCTCGGCGGCGCATGCGCAGTAGGACGCTGGTACTACTGCACATGCGCACAAAAAGTTTACAAAGTTCGTCAATTGAACTTTGCGCTCATGCACAGTTGTACCGGCATCCTACTGCACATGCGCCACCGACGGAGCCGGATCCAGGAAGAAGCCATTGGAACACAAGGGGGCCCAGGAAAAAACGGTTGGAAGAGGAGATGGCCCCTGTGAACTTCGCTGGAGGCGACCTACACAGAGGGGTAAGTAGCAACTTAGGGGCAATATCCGCGTAACCAGCGTAGAGGACAATTCGCTAGCGAATTGAAAGAACGCAGTTTCGCACCCTATCGCTTTTGCTCAAACGTTAATTGCTTTGCAGATTCTCTGAAGTGCGAATGTTACAGAACGTACCTCTTTCGCCAGAGTTTCCTTCTTCAGCTTAGTCCTGGTGAACTGCCAAACCTCATATCCTGTATGCTGGAAACTTATTAAAATGTAAAAAAAAACAGCATGCCACATTTGTTTTAGGGTGGGCTCATGTCTAGGGCGTTAGAGGATCTCTTGTCTTTTCCTTGGACATGTGTAATAATAAGTGGCCACTTCAAGCGTTTGCACCAACATCTCTTGTAAAGACATATATACAGTAATGACCCATATGTACTCGCCCTATTCCAATTGACCAAAGCATAAGAGTACTAACAACGTTTCCCTAGGCAGAAACAAATGTTAGAGAAAGATCGCAAGAAAAGCTTGAATGAACTCCTAAGTGGTCGGCTGCAGAGAGGCAACTTCATATTTTAGTTAATTAGCGTAGCGGTAGCGAATTTGTGCCTGGTGAAGTGGCGCAAAGTGTGTAGAACCCGTCACAGGCAAAAATTTTCCCAATACAAAGTAATTTATTCTCAGGTACATCAGGGACAGTATGAGCCCCATGTTTTATATGTGTATCCCAGTTATGATTTGGCATTCAGACATACACAGCAATTGACACGCCTAAATACTACATTGTCCATTGTCTGTCCAGCTCTTTATACCTGCAGCCAGTCTGACTCCTTTCCTTGTGTAATTCTAGGTGTACCTGCGGCTGTTTTGTATATTGTACATGTATTGCTGGTTGCCATAAACCCGTAGATCCGAACTTGTGCTGTGCCCCTCTCACAAGCTCGAGTGTGCGGGTGTGTGTCGGCTTGGCTACGGCTCCTTTTCCAACATTGTGTGTCCCTCGCTGTGTGAACAACTAAGCCTCATCATTAGGTCAGTATTCTGTCTGGATTCCGAGGAGCTCTCTTAATGAGACATGCATTTTTCATGTGATGTTCTTTATCTCTGTGCCCTTCTTCTTTATATAACATGTGCCCCGTCTCCATTCTGATGTTTTTGATGTAAAACGTGCAGTATGTGTGTGATCTCCTCATGATGCGAGATGTTCAGCGCCAATCTATTTCCGTCATTTGTTATTTATGTTCTGTTCTTAAAGGGGAACTATTGCGAAAGTGAAAATTGAATATAAGCTTCAGCATACTGAAATAAGAAACTTTGTAAATACAATCAATTAAACCTTCTATACTTTTACTGAAATAATCAAGCTCATGCTTTCTCAGAATCCGTTTCTCTTCATTCTCTTCATTTACCCTTATATATCTTATTGGGGGGCTCCTTCTGCCTAGAAGGTATATTAGAGCTCAGTCTATTAAAATCACCAGACATCATGTCTCTCTACATGCAGGATTTGTGCAAAAGGCAGTTATTTTGTTAGATTTTGTTTGTACTGGAATCAGTTATTTGAGTGAGCTCTAATACATCTGCTAGGAACGGAAGCCTCCCTATAAGATATATTGGATCTAACTGTCCATGATTATCTGACACCAGCTCATGAAGAGAGAATGAAGAGGTTTTGTACTGTCCTTGGTGTAAAAGGTTCAGTACCATCATTTTCCATCCTTGCTGTAAGTCATGTGGTGCCGCCAAGTACCACCCTTGATGTGAAGAGTGTTGCACATGTTCCATGTCACCATGCTCCAGCCTAGGGGAGATATATGTCATGCTGAAGGTGCCACTCTTGATATCAGCCATAGTTTTCCCTTCCTAGGGATTCTACCCAAATAATATCCAAAGCCATGGTGCTGGGTTATTTACTAAACCTCAAATTTATCTGGTTAGGCTTTTTGGGGCCAAAACCTCACATTTTTCATGGAAAAAAAGCCTGAATCTGATAATCCGTCATCTCCGAACCTGGCGAGGTCATGTATAAGCCAATGGGAGATGTCCCTATCCCAATCTGAAAATATTGTGGACTGCACTGGGCTCTGCCGGATAATCTGATAAATTTGGGGTTTTCAGGCAAAAACCCCAAAAAATTGAGTGATTTGGGAAAAAAGAAATATGATCCGATTAGGGTTTTTGCTCAATCTTATGGGTTTTTTCTCTTGATCGAATTAGTTTCGGGTTATTTTATTAATAAATAAGGCAAAATTTGGGATGGGAGTTTGGTTGAGCTTTTTTTTTTTAAATTTAAAATATGAGATTAATTCTGATTTATTTTAATATGGAGCCAGAACTGCTGCACTTGTGTACCCTGAATGTAACATATTCATATTTACAGGATTCCATCCATGATGTGAGGCGTTCAACACTTTTTGTGAGATGTTTGGCCACATTCCACCATGTGGAGCCAGGTTGTCCTCTCTTTAGAGAGTCATTAACTGTTCATGGGTTGAGCTGTGTTGCTGTGCCTCCTCTGGCTGCCATGCCATTACTCTGTAACATTTTTGGTGTTCCATGTGTTATTAGTACTCTTTGTCATGGTGCCCATGTACTGAATATCAGTCCCCTCTTGATGGGAGATGTTCAGTACAATGGCCTGTTGTTGATATGAGATGAGCAGTGCATCTGTAATTTAAGATAGGCAGTGTCTGTGACCCCCCCCCATGATGTAAGGTGGTTTCTTCTTGACTTTATCGCTTTTTAAAAAAAAATTTATGGAGTTGGGAGGGCCTCCTCTGTGTCTTGCTGTCCCTTTCTTCTCTCAGTTGTGAGTGTGTGCATGCAACATTCCATGGCTTGTACCGTCTCATAGACAAGTGTTCACCCTTGCTCCTGCTCGGTGGGCTCCAGGCTGAGGTAGTAGGTTGTATAGTTTAGGATAACACCAAAGGAGATAACTGTACAGCCTCCTATCTTTCCCTGGGGCTTTGCCATAACAACAAAGCCTCCAACACTACCTGGGTCAAGATGGAGAACTGAGAAACACCAAGGGAAACGTCCGAGTAGAGTATGAGTAACCCGACTGGAAAGAATACACTTTGCACAGAGATGGGAACGTTCTTGGGAAATGACAACAGGTGCTGCCAAACCGAATGATTGGAGAAGAAGGAGTTGAAGAGTGTGGTTAGACTGCAAGTGTTGGGGTTAAAAAAGCAGATAGAGGGCGAACATTTTTAGTTGAGTGTTATTGTTGTAGGTGAGTAAAGGGACAGTTCCAAAGTTGTGGCCTTATTCAGCTTTTGATGGAGGAGGAGGTTTCATGTTGTATCTCAACAATGGGGCAAACTCACTGAAGGGCGACTTGTCGCCAGCAACTGCTTCACCACACTCCATGACACTTCACCAGGCGCAAATCCGTTACCACTAAACTACTTTACTAAAACACAAAGTTGCATCTTGGGCGACGAACGTTGACAATACTTCTTCAATGCGAGCATTTCAGAGCAAAGACTCGCTAGCGTTCACTTATAGTCTTACGCTTAGGTCAATTTGAATAGAGGAGGCGCATAAAAGTCGTATACACTTCTTTTTTTATAGATGTTGGTGGAAATGCTTAAAGTGCCCCCTTTTTATTAAAAAAAAGTCCAAGGGAGCTTAATGAAGACATAAAAGCTCCTCTAATGCCCTAGACATGAGCCCACGCTAAAATATATGTGGTATCTCCCTCAAATGTGTTAAAAAAAAAATCTTTATTAGTTTGGACTTTTGAAGACAATCCCTCTTTAAAAAATAGAAAAGTCACCAGTGATTTTTACAGTTTTTATGATCTTCCGACTTACAGGATATGATGTCACTGACATAAGATTGAGGAGGATGTAGCTTTGTTTTATCAGTTAGCCCCTGTCTAAGGTGCAAAGGAAACTCTGGATGAATACATAACATTCATTAAAATCCACACTTTAGTGAATTTGCGGAGCAACGACCATTCCCAAGAGCGAAAAGTTTCCTGGCGATAGAGTGCGAACTAATGCTAGGGACAGTTTCTTTAGGTAACAAATCTGCGCCTGTTAGTGATTTGCCGATGTCCCTGTGGATTGGCTTTCTGGCGACTTTTCGCTAGCGACAGCCACTTCGCCCTTTAGTGAATTTGCCCCATTGGATCTTGTGGCTACTCAAGAAAAACTCATCAGATATTTTTCCCCCCCACCGTACGTTTGTCCCTGTGCTGAGCATTTAACAGCCTCCTAGAACTGCATACAAGCACTGCTTCTTTCTGATTCTAAGGGTTCCTGGCAAAAAGTGCCGTATTTATCCGCAGTGTCATTCCTCCAGCACTCGAGCAGTGTCTGCCAGTGACTCCATGCAGGGGGAGGCTGCAGGTTTTTTCAGTGACCATGTAGATCTTATACGTATGTTCTCAAGCGCCCCCTGCTGTTCCTTTCTTAGCCATGCACTGCTTTCTAACCAGACTCTAGTCTTGCAGTGCCCTCTACTGGAACACCTGATGTATGACAGCTTGGATTGTCACTGCCCCTTCATCCGCTGTTCACAGCTGCTCAGACATGGCTAGGGTTAATTACTAATTTATCTCATTAGTTACATTAAAAAACCAAGACCAAACTCCCATACCTGATTTTACCTTATTCATTATTTAAAAAAAGAAGGATTTAATCAGTTCAGGTAAAAACTTGATAAAATCAAGCAAAAACCCAAATCCCACAATTTTCTTTATGGCTTTTTCCCGGAAAGTCAGAAATGGTTGGAATTTCCTGCTAATTCCATTATCCGGAAAACCCCAGGTCTCGAGCATTCTGGACAACAGGTCCCATAATTGTACTTGTAAACTAAAGCTTGTATAAATGACTGCTCCCATGACCCTCTACAGTTATCCACAAATACAGTGTTGGCATTTAGAGAGAAGCAGATGAAATGTGCTTGTACATGGCACCCGTATTTATATATTTGCCTTTTTGGAATACATAGGTAGAGCATTGGATGCAGAGTTGGACTGGGCCAACGGTAAACCAGGAAAAAACCCGGTGGGCACCGGCCCTCATGGGCCCCAACTAGCCCAAACCTGCTGCTAGATTAGCTAGAACGCTGATGTCACATAGCTAGAGCGCTGATGTCACATAGATAGAGCACTGGATGTCACATAGAGCGCTGATGTCACATAGCTTGAGCGCTGGATGACACATAGAGCGCTGGATGACACATAGAGCACTGGATGACGCATAGCTAGAGCGCTGATGTCACATAGAGCGCTGATGTCACATAGCTAGAGCGTTGATGTCACATAGCTAGAGTGCTGATGTCACATAGAGCGCTGATGTCACATAGCTAGAGTGCTGGATGTCACATAGAGCGCTGGATGTCACATAGCTAGAGCGCTGATGTCACATAGAGCACTGATGTCACATAGAGCACTGATGTCACATAGCTAGATCGCTGATGTCACATAGAGCGCTGATGTCACATA
>CM044443.1:125988543-126006857 GCA_024363595.1 Xenopus borealis | reverse complement strand
CAGTTAGACATCTCACCAGTTAGACATCTCACCAGTTAAAGACATCTCACCAGTTAAAGATATCTCACTAGTCATCCAACTGGCTTTCTCAATTCAGAATTCTGAATTCCAGTTGATTTGACTTATTTCTACAGATATGCCAATGGCATACAAACCCAAACGTTTAATATTAAAACAACCCAAACAAAAAAAACCCAATGTTTAATAATAAAACAAAAAAAAAGCTCCTCTGATACAGAGCTGAGCTGCTTAGGGCTCAGTAGTACTCAGAATTTTTGAGAGATATCCTTATAGCGCAGCATCCAGATACGTATGAAATAGATATGGTTCTAATAGCGAAACAAAATAACTCGGCAAATTCTTTGAATTTTAGAGATGTCAAACTGGTACATAGTCAGCTGCCCAGACACTGAAATATGGACTGAGCTCTAATACTCAAATGCAATATCAGCTCCCACAATACTCAGATATGTGAGGGATTTGTATGCAGTCCAGGGACACTGATAGTTGTACGTGATATTTAATACACAACATATAATTTCCACAAATAGTGTTGTAGTGAAAGACTTTTAAATAGTCTTCTGCCTAATCACTCATAGATTCATCTTCAAAAATAAAATGCGTTTTTAAAGGACAGTATACATTTAATATGGAATCTCACCCCTAATATTCGTAACTGAGATACAGGGATTGCACCTGTTATCCAGAATGCTCTACGTTTTCCGGTTAATGGCTCTTTCTGTAACTTGGATCTTCCTTAAGTCTTCTAGAAAATCATAAAACAATAAACCCAATAGGTTTTACTTCCAATTGTATCTTAGTTGGGATCAAGTACAAGATACTGTTTTATTATAACAGAGAAAAGGGAAATAATTTTTTTTTTTTTTAAACTTGAATTATATAGAAAACATGGAGTCTATCGGAGACGACCTTTCTTTAATTTGGAGCTTTCCAGATTACAGGTTTCCTGAAGATTGTTCCCATACGTTTTACTGAATATAAGACCAAGGGGCTACTTGCCTCTATAAAACCAAAATAAATGTGTCTTAGAACCTCATAAATACTTTGTAACCTATTTTGTGCCTAAATATTACTGGTGAGAAATTCAGAGATGAAAATGAATTGTGCAACGAATCAGTGTCCTCCTTAAAAAGGTTGAGAGTTCTTTCCAGGTATATTCATTCCCAATGTGATCATAATCAGAGGGAATGATCAGATACTCAAGGAGATTGAAATTCATATTTGTATCCTAATTCCCTAAGATTTAGGGGGTTAATTATTAATGACCAAATTGTGTTTTTCAGGGTTATTTTCACAAAAAAACTCAAATTTTTGGAGATTTATTATGAATTTGAAAATACTCCAACTAAAACCAGTTGAATTCATGTAAAAGTCAATGGCATGTAATGATTTGAAGATGTTTTTTGCCTTCATGATTTTGTGGTTTATTTTTTGCCTTCACGGATTTTTAGGTATTCAAGGTTTTTTTTAACCTATAAACTCATATGTATTTCAGTTTATCATAAATAAGCAAACATTCAAGTTTGTTTAAATTGTGAGTTTATTCGAGGTAGAAAAAGCCTCACAAACTCAATCTTTAATAAATAACTCCCTTGAAAACAATAACTTTGAGGTATTCAAAGGTTTTTAGCCTATCAGCTCAATAGATTCGAGGTATTCTAATTTTTTCCCAATTTTCATTCAGCTGATGTTTTCATATATAAACCAACATTGAAGTTTGTTTAAATAGTGAGTTTAGTTGAGGTAGAAAAAAAAAACTCACAAACTTGACCGTGATAAATTTGAGGTATTCCAAGGGTTTTTAGCCTATCAATTCAGTAAATTCAAGGTATTCTCATTTCCCCCCCGATTTTATTCAATTGAATTTCTTACATTCTGATTTTTTCATAAATAAAGAAACATTGAATTTTGTTTAAATTGTGAGTTTATTCAAGGTAGAAAAAAACCTCACAAACTCAATCTTTAGAAAATGACTCCCTTGAGAACACAATAAATTTGAGGTATTCAAGGGTTTTTAGCCTATCAATTCAGTAAATTCGAGGTATTCTCATTTTCCCCCCGATTTTATTCAACTGAATTTTTTACATTCTGATTTTTTCATAAATAAGGAAACATTGAATTTTGTTTAAATTGTGAGTTTATTCAAGGTAGAAAAAAACCTCACAAACTCAATCTTTAGAAAATAACTCCCTTGAGAACACAATAAATTTGAGGTATTCAAGGGTTTTTAGCCTTTCAACTCAATAAATTCGAGGTATTCTAATTTTTCCCCCCGATTTCATTGAATTGAGTTTTTTAGATTCTTATTTTTTTATAAATAAGCACGCTTTCGAGTTTATTTGAGGTAGAATAAACCTCACAAACTCAACCCCCTTGGGGTCACCAGATCATGTAAAAAAAATTAAGGACGTGTCTTATACCTGCAGTGAGTTTTCTACTTGGTTCAATCATATTTGTCATTTTATCTAATATTATTGTGATACATACAGTGGCTTTCCATCATGACCTATGATGTTTATAATAGAGCTTGTAACTTACATCTTGGATGAATATTACCACCAAGCCAATGCACTTAAGGCTCTGAGACCAATGACTGACCTTAACAAGTAAATCTTGATAAACTCAAGAGAGCTAGACCACAATAGCAGAGCAGGTGAACAATACCCACTAGACATAATAGAACATTTCACTCAGAATGCCATAGTGTCTTCTATAGATGGGTTGGAGCACCACTGATGTTTCTAAGGGAAGAAATCATATTGATGGTATGTTTGAATGCGCATTGTGCGTCACGTATCAGTTCCTGTGTCATGACTTTGAGCAAAGGATACTTGAAGTCGGGGTGTGTGGGGGGGTTGCCATGGTAACGATCAGCATGAAAGAAAATGGAGAATACCCTGAAGAACATGTCAGTGCTCATTGGCCTGCAGCATTACAAACATACTACAGGAAATATGTTATTTGCACAGAAAAAAATGTAATTAAAAGTGGGGGGGGGGGGTGAAAATGTGGCACAGGATAGATCTAGTTCAGTGGAGTCATACATCAAATCCCTCCATTAAGGGTTCTTATTACAATATGATATTAATGATGATGAATTGAGATTAGGGTTGGTGAAAAATGCATGAGAGCTATCTCCAACCTTGGGTGGTGGATCAACCTTCTGTTTAGTTGGCAATGGAGTAATCTGAGGATTAATAAGGAGAAAGATTTCCAATCTGTACATTTTCTGAATTCATTTCATACATACATATTCCCATAGTCATTTATTAGAATTTGGAAAAATTCATGAGCGATACCTCCAACCCTGGGTGGAACATCAGCCCTCTGTTTGGAAATCACAAGAACTTTGGGCTTTTCCTTAAATTTTCTCTCATCCAATCATGGCATGATCCCAGCATGAGAGACCTTTGTGTATTCTCTTCTGATTTGATAGGTTGATTTTGTTTTTATAGGCCATTTGGAAATTATTGCTATCTAGCTTAGCAATATCATAAAAGACACAAAGTTTGAAAGGGCGTAAATAAAACATAAACATGCTACTCTTATATAATATTTTTCTTTTCACCAACATTATAGGGGTTATTTACTAAAAACATATTTTTATTAAACCAAGCTCAATCAAACTCCCATCCATCATTATTTTTATCAATAATATAACTCGAAAAAGTCGGGAAAAAACTTGAAAAAAACAAGTGAAAGCTGGAATCCTACAAATTTTTTGGACTTCCTCCCAAATCGATCAATTTTTTATGTTATCAACCAAAAATCCCCAATTTTTCAGATTATGGGGCTAAACCCATTGCAGACTACAATATCTTCAAATTGGGATAGGGACATCTGCCATTGATTAATACATGACCTCGAAGTTTGAGATGCTGGGTTTCAGATTTGGGCTTTTGGCAGCATTGGGATATAATAAATCTTTTTGCCCCAATAATAAATAACTTTTTGCCCCAACGGGCCCGGCCAGAACATTTTATGTAAATCATCCCCTAAGATTAATTTAGCGAGTAGTTCCAGTAAACAATCAATCGTTGAAAGTCTAAGCAGCTGTGTTTACCATGGTTTATATATCCGTAATGCTGTATCTCCTCTCTCACCAGGTTTCCCAGTATATACAGGTAAGGAGGATCCTTAGGAGGATCTCTCATCATGAAGTCATATCAATGGTGTGGTGTTCTGTCCCTGAGACCCTTAACCTGTGAGGAAGACATATGTCACAGGTGAGGTTCTGAGGAGCTGGACGCCATGCACAGACCATAGGGACAACAATTACAAATAATGTTCACCAAGCAAACATCTTCCGAGGAGTTTGGATAAAGGGTCCTCAAGTCATTAAAGAAGTAAAGTGTTCCCTATACCACCTGCTTAAATCCATTTTCGATACAAATGTCGCCTTTTGCGAGGGGATTTAGCAACTCATCCAAAGTTTGTAATCTGCACAAAAATCCCACCCTTATATCTCATACTCCTTCAGTTTTAGATTGTAAGCTTTTGCAAGCAGGGCAATCTCCCCAAACTGCCTTCCTCCTGCTATAATGAGAAAACTCCAGCCCAATGGCACTCGCGGCGCTTCGATTTCTGAAGTCGCCCAAAGTTTCCTTGTGAGGCAACTTCAGGCGACTTCGTAAATCAAAGCAACTCGTATGCATTGCCTCAGGCAATTTTTCATTTTAGCAGGTGGAAGCCATTTCGGGGGGAGTAAATCTCCCCGAATCTGCCCATGTGCCCCTGCCCTTAGGAGTATGCAGTTGAAAAATAATTTATCAGCTTTATTCTGATGTTATGTCTTGTGCTTTGCATCCCCTTACTCTGTAAAATGTTGTGGGAGATGACTGTGTCAATAATAATAGTGAAGGGATCAGGGTCTACCACTTCCTGTTTTACAATGAATAATGTTACTCATACCACACATGTTATTTTTGTAATGGGGTGTATCCAGAAGGATTATTTATGAGAATGCTGTGATCTACTGATCATCTACTCCGGGGGTCACCAACCTTTCTACCCATGAACCACATTCAGAGGTAAAAAGAGTTGGGGAGGAACACAAGCACGGAAAATGCACCAGGATGGCCTTTTGGTAGCCCCATGTGGACTGGCAGCCTACAAGAGACTCTGATTGGCCTATACCTGGTTTTTATGCAACCAAAACTCATCCGCAAATTAAAAAATAAGCACCTGCTTTGAGGCCACTTGGAGCAACATCCAAATGGTTGGTGAGTAACATGTTGGTCAGGAGCCATGGGTTATGGATCACTGATAGACTGGTTGATACCATTGTTCTCCTTTGTTTGTCTTTCTCATACTTGCTTTCTTCTTTTTCCTGGTACTTTGTTTTTGTATAATCCAGAATATGACATCATGCATTGACAAAAAAATCATCGATATCATAGAATATGTGTGCACCAAGATGCAATTATCCCCAGAGATTTGTAAAGGTTTATTTGGAGGCAATACCCATCAGTTTACATCACATGGCCCCATCGCACTTCCAGAGGAAAGTTTCAGTCAGAATTCATGATCCCTTGAGGTGGCCATACACGGGCAGATAAAGATGCCAATTTTGGTCATTTAGACCAATTTGACATCTTATCTGCCTGTGTATGGGACTTCCGAGGAGTATTCCCGATCGATATCTAGCCACGATATCAATCGAGAAGGTTTAATTTTTATCACAACCAACTTGTCATCGTAATCTGATCATTCAGCCATAGTGCTGAACGTTCAGATTACCTGCCGTTAGTGACATATAGGGGAAAAATCCACTCATTTGGAGATGTCGCCAAACGAGCGGATCTTCGCGTCTATGGCCAACTTTACACAACTGTGTCCATAATTTCTGTGGTCTCATTAGTGTCCTACCCACTAATACTGCTATGGAAGGTGTGACATTTTGTTCTACAGAGAACAATGCATTTAAAGGTTCCAGGTCTAGGTTTTCATCTCACTGGTGAGTGGCCAGTTCACTGACGTAGACATGGAGCACAGTTTAGGAACCCAAATCAAACAAAAAGGCATTGTCTTGATTACTTTATTATTGGATTCATTGGCAAACTGAAGACACTCACGGTAGGAAAGGCATTTCAGCTCTCCAAGTCGATGCGCCACATATGCTCAGAAATGTGTTGGGTTTCTTCTCTTTTATTACCTGTGTTCTTTTAGTGTGTATTATGTCTAATAAAGCAAAATAACAAAACCACTTTGTTATAATTAATTGTTTTGATGTACATCAGTGCCGTCCTGCATCTTGGATACAGAGATTCACATATTGACAAATGTCAGCGGGCTAGCCAATATGGGGTGGTTACTTTTATACTGCTATATTTTTATATTTCTGAGCCATATATAATATATACATAAATAGGTGGGGGTTCTTGCTGTTCCTAAATGTTCTGGCTTTCCCATTCACTGCTTTCCAGTTCTCTTCCTATGTTATTTATGTTCCTCTATTGTACTTCCCACCTTATTTTTACATTCTCCCAACTGTGGCCCAGTTTTTTTCTCTTTTCCTTGTCTTGTTTATTTATCTCTGACATTGTGCCTCATTTTCTTCCCCCTCCTTTCTTTTCCCCCCCAGTGCCATTTTATTTTCCGTTTTACTTTCTTATGTATGGTTTCCTTTTCTGTGCCCTGTGATCTTTCTGTTTTTTGTTCTCTGTTTTTTCCCTGCACCCCTTTATTTGTCTGCTGTGCCTGCAATCTCTTAAAGGGCAAGGAAAGGCAAAGAAATAAGATCCCATTTTTACTTTCTTTAATGAAAAAGAAATCTATCTCCAATATACTTTAATTTTAAAATGTGTACCGTTTTTATAAGAAACCTGACTGTATGCAGTGAAATTCTCCCTTCATTTAGTGCTTCTGGCAGGGAAACAATCACTTATGAACAGCAGGGGGAGCCCCTGCCTTACTTACCAGCCATGCAGAACTCAAGCAGACCACACTGAGCATGTGCAGTGCCAGTGTCAGACAAAGATGTATAACAAAGTTACAAGATGACAGCCCCCTGTGGCCAACTTTGAAAGCATAAATCATTTGTTTGATTAGGCTTGTGGTGCAGTAAGTTCATGTTTATGTTTAGTATACAAAATACAGCAATTCTAGCCTTATTCTATTTTACACTTTCCTTGTCCTTTAAGGGAATGACAATAATAATGGTATGGGACATGCAGTACACCAGTTGGGCAGCCCGGACATATAGGATCATTCCAGTGTGTGATTAGGGTTGCCACCTTTTCTTGAAAAAAAAAATACCGGCCTTTCTATATAATTATCCTTTTTTCCTATTAATAACATTGGGTTCAACTATCAAAAATACCGGCCAGGTGGCAACCCTTAGTGTGATCCATTTTCTTAAATGTACACCATCTTTATTTGAAGGGATTATCTTAGTAGCTGCACTTAACTCGCCAAATATATTTTTCATTTATTTATATCAATAGAAACACAAGGAGCACAAGCATTATAATAACGAATAAGTATACAGGTATACCAGGGAGTGGTTAGTAAATGCAGGTGTCTTGTTGGTCTCAGTTCAGCTCCTCTATCTCTCTGCTTCCCACCACACTTTAATAAACTCACTCTCATGTTTACGATGATGCTACAGTACGTCCATGTTTCATGGCAGGTTTCAAATCAAAATACTGAATTCAGGTGGGTGAAATTGAGGTTTGTGTATCTGGTCTTTACTGTAAGGTTGCTAAAGTCTCACCAAGGTGTACGTTGTTGGATCTTCACACTTGTATTCAAAAAATTTCTTACAAAAAAATTTGCAGAATGAAACCTAATGATTGGACAGTCCTGATCAGAGCGATGAATCTAAAGATAACATTCTAAAACTATATGTCGCGATTGGTATCCCAAAACCCAGAACAATCCCTGAGGTCCCAGCTGTGGCTCAGTCTATAACGGCAACCTTTTGCTTCACTCCACTACTGGAGTGCTACCAGGTCTTAACGTGAGAGGACCAGGGAAAGAGTTGTGGGCAGACAAGGTAATTGCACGTAGTACAGGAATGGAGAACAAGAAACTAGGTCGGGGGACAGGCCGAGTCGATACCAATTGAGAGCAGCAGTACAGATACAAGAGTAGACGAAGAGATGAAGTTCATCTAGGAAAGAAAGATCTGAAAGTATGAAATAATCTTCCTTTTTCCGTAAACGAACTCCATCCCAGTATGTATCAGGATGTAGCAAGTTACAATTATCCCAATGGGAGGGAATATACTTTTAGAAGAATCAGGAATGGAATGACACTGACGAGATAATCCACTATCCAGCATCCTCTAAGTTAATATAGAGAAATACAGTGAAAACCCCAGAATAAGTTCACAGGGCTAAGAATAGCCCTATAGTATAGATTATACTATCGAGAGAGAAAAGTGTTCACCACTGTCAGAGTAAGTTCACGAACAACCATTTTACCCTCCAGAAGAGAGAGAGGAAGACCTCCCTGAACATGGCAAATTCAGCAAGCTGAAATACTTAATCTCCTACTCACCAAGAAGCATCCATCACATGTATGCCTAGACTCAGTGTAAATTGCCAGGTACCTGTAAGAAACACTTGGTAGGAGTAAGAACACAGAACAGACCTATTGTATGTATGACCTGTTTAGAAGACAACAACAAGTGCAGGGTATACCAAGTATCACAAGTGACCTGAGGCATATACCATCCATTTCAGCCAGAAACGTTCTAACCGGAAACAAATCCTAAAAGAACAGGGACAAGGGCACCTGAAACATAAATAAAAAGGTTAGGATTCCTAACACCGTGACCGTGTAAGGTCCTGTGTTGAGGTTGACTCAATTAATCAATTGTTGGTTGACCCAACCTCGTATAATGAGAGGTATAACTAGATCCCCTAAGGCATTGATCCCCAACCAGTAGCTCGTGAGCAACATGTTGCTCTCCACCCCCTTGGATGTTGCTCTCATGGTCCTCAAAGCAGGTGTTTATTTTTGAATTCCAGTCTTGAAAACTAGTTTTAATTGCATAAAAACTAAGTATAGTGCTAGGTGGAGCCTCTTGTAGGCTGCCAGTCCACATATGGGCTACCAAATAGCCAATCACAACCCCTATTTGGCACCCTAAAGGACTTTTTCATGCTTGTGTTGCTCCCCAACTATTTTTACATTTGAATGTTGCTCACGGGTAAAAAAGGTTGGGGACCCCTGCCTTAAGGTAACCGATCCAGAATAACCCTAGTGCCTCTAAAGGGAAATCCCATGACTCGTGGAGGCAGGTTGTACGCCCTGGAAAGATGCTAAAAGTCACCCATGAAACCTGTGTTTTCATCCACCTCTAAGGGGCATATTTATATGTGTGGAATCTGTAATACTATATATATGAACTCCTTAAGTGAAGCTGACCTTAGGACTGGAGAGGTCCTATGGATGGTCCAGTAAGTATCAGAAGGGATTCTAGTTCACTAAAACCCTGCTGGGTCAGAAGTATCAGCAAAAACAAGAACAAGCAAGGTTAATAGAGGTGTTGCATCTGGAAGTACAATAGACCCAATTCTCAACTAGTATAAATGTAAATCCCCTTAGTCTAGGAAACAATGTGACAAGTATAAGACCCCCATCCAAACCTCCCGATTGAGGCTATACAGACTTACAGGACTGATACTTAACTATCCCCAAGTCATTTAGAATGAAATGAATAAGACTGGCAGATGTAGGAGAATGCCGTTTACTGTAATAACTGCCGCCATCTCACTTAAGGAAATGCTATGCTCCTGCCCAGGGGAGTTAAGTGCATTGCACCCTGAAGTGATAGAAACCCCAGTATGTAACTGAGGAAGCAGGTTCCGATGCTGGTGGTTCAAGAGGGCACTGACTTAGAGGAAAAATTACATGCAGTGACCTGTCTGGTAGGAAGAACAGCCAGACCTGTATTCTAAAAAAAAACACTAAGTAGGGGAATAGAAAATTGAAGAAACAACAGACCCAAAATAAGTCTGCATAATGGACACAACAGAAACCTAGCCTTTAGGCCACAATAATGTTTTGTTTGTTAGCAGCCTAAGCAAATTACTCCTATGCTGGGCAGTCCTATTTGTAACTTGAACAAAGTCATCTCTATTGTCTAACAGACACCTTGAGGATTCCTATAACCTGAAAGTCTTTGGCCCGAAATATAGACCCTAGGCATGTGCCCAGCCTTATTTAAGAGAAGACCCAAAACTTCCTAGTGGTCTGATGTCTATGTGTACCCCTATATCCTGACACTAACTTATCAGTAGTAAGTCTCCATGCAGACCCCTGGGTACAAGTTCCCCTATCTAGCTGTAGGAGGCACTGAGGAGCCACCCCAGATGGGTATAAATACATATAGAGTTACTTCAGCCACGCATAGAAAACAGTATTCCTTGTTCTTCTTAAACTCTGTCAAAGTTAGAACTTATAGTCCTGTATATACAGGACTATATACATACACAGGTCGGCGAACGGTAGCGTAGTTGCACTAGTGTTACTTCGCCAGGCAAAGCGCAGTTACGCTAGCGATGCCTAATTTGCATACGGCGGGAACTTTAACGAATAATAGAAGTATATGTTACAGCCACTAGGGATGGCGCGAACCGCCGAAAAAAAGTTCGCGAACTTCCGCAAATTTGCGAACGGTTCGCGAACCCCATAGACTTCAATGGGAAGGCGAACTTTAACAGCTAAAAAAGAAATTTCTGGCCAGAAAAATGATTTTAAAGTTGTTTAAAGGGTGCAACGACCTGGACAGTGGCATGCCAGAGGGGGATCAAGTGCAAAAATGTATCTGAAAAATCCATTGTTGACACAGCGCTGCATTTTGTGCTGTAAAGGGAAAAAAGTCACTCAGGTGGTTGTGGACACTGTAATATTATGGATATTTAGACAGAATGTGAACAAGCTCACACAGCTAGATGGCAGTTGTTTGAACACACTGGGCAAATAATGCCTACAAGGTCAAATAATGCCTACAAGGTCAACGTATACACTACTACAGCGGTGGATACGGATTACGTAAAATATATTATGGCTGCTTGAAAAAAGTCACTCAGGTGCTTTTTCTGGAGAGGGTAATATTATGGATATTTAGACAGAATGTGAACAAGCTCACACAGCTAGATGGCAGTTGTTTGAAGTACAGTAGATTACTAGCCAGCAAACTTACTATCCACTGTCCCTGAAATCACTAACAGCTCTCTCCCTACACTAGCTCTTCAGCACACACAGGCAGAATGAAAAAAACGCTGCAGGGCTTCGGTTTTTATAGGGAAGGGGAGTGGTCCAGGGGGTGTGGGGTGGTCCAGGAGGGAGAGCTTACTGATTTGCTGCCATGTATCTGCTGGTCTGGGGTGAGAGGGCAAAAAAAATGCGGCAAAAAAAAAGCGCCAAATTGACGCGAACCCAAAATGCGAACGTCGCGCGACGTTCACGAACTTTTGGCGAGCGCGAACAGCGGATGTTCGCGCGAACAAGTTCGCCGGCGAACTGTTCGCGCCATCCCTAACAGCCACTACACAAGCCCAGGAAATCTTTAATAAATTAAATAAAGTTTTCCTATTGCCCTACATGTGCCCCCTGTATAGTTGTGTTGCCATATGTTAGGAAATGTAGGGGGGAAGAAGGGTAACCCCCCCCCCAAAAAAACGATCTTTTTCAGACTATCAACCGCTTGTCTATTGTATTGAACTTCACCAGGTCTGACCAGGTGAAGTAAAGTCTAACGTAAGTTGTAACGTTCAGGAAAATGTTGATCTTAGTGAATTTGCATAATTATGATCCTTCGTCAGTGCGCAACTTCGCCTGGCGTAAGGGTGCGAAGTTGCGCTAGTCTATCTACTTTGCTAGTGAAAATTCGCCAGAGTCGGTGTTAGTGAATTTGTGAAGTTACGAAATGACGTCACGCTGACGAATTAGCGCTAGCGTTAGACGCTTCGTGCTTTAGTGAATTTAGGCCAAGGAGTAGCAAACATTGCACACCAGTGCCTGATCCGAAAGCTGAAGCTCAGGAGACTCCAGATATGAGGTAGTGTGCTGGAGAACAAAAGTGGTGGGACTGCAACAAAAAAATGTAAAATGCTGGGAAACTTAAAATCATAATTCACTGTCGCTTATTTCTTTTTCTGGACTCTGATTGGCACTGTTCCAACCTACAAAACTTCACTGAGAACTTCCATTGCAGTAAAGCCTAAGTCATTCTTAAGAAAACTCAAATATTTCAGTGCTGTTTCCAAATGAAGAACCGCCATTCTGTTTGTGAACTTGCGTAGGCTTTGTTAGTAGAATCATGGAAGATGAAAGCCGGTATAAACCTTGGCTGGTCAGTGAACCCTGCCTTGGAAAGATCCAGTGAGGCTGTGACCGTATATTTGCTTTCTTCTCAGATTTTCCTTAACTCGTCAATTAAAAGAATTAGAATGGGATGAGAGTCCTTAAGTAGAGGATAAGTACAATGGAAAATATTTATTCTCTGCGGTTAGAATTAAGCACCAGACCCTGTGAGTTTGCGTTCCGCTGATCGGCATTACCGTGAGCGACGCCTAAACGCTTTGTTTGCACCATCGACGTTTCACTGTTTGCCGAGCAAAAACTATTTGGTCTCATCAGGTTTTTAATAGGACAAAGAAAAGGCAAAAAAATAAAATCCCATTTTGACTTTAATGAAAAAGAAATCTATCTCCGATATACTTTAATTGAAAAATGTGCACCTGACTGTATGCAGTGAAAATCTCCCTTCATTTACTGCTGTGGATAGGAATTGTCAGACGGTACCTAACTGCTGGCAGGGAAACAATCATACTTATGAACAGCAGGGGGGCCCCCACCTTACTTCCTAGACATGCAGAACTCCCTACGTATCTGTGTAGAGATTTGTATTGGATTTTTATTTTTGCCTTTACATCCCCTTTACTGTTTCCAACTCCAGCTGCAGGGACAAAGATCATGGAGCCAGATTTAAACAGATAAACTGGGATTCTATTTGGAGGATTATTTTGCTGCAGCCACTGGTTCTGCAGAGTTGGAGAAAGTTTGTATTAAACAATAGAAAAACTATAAAATCCACATTAGATAACATGACAATACAGGGCCCTGTACTGTATGTATATTCTGATTATTAATCAGTCTTGCTGTATCGGCTTCTGGCAGATATTATTTGACTTGTGCTGTTTTGATCATTTATTAGGATCCCTAAGCTTAGCCCAGATCACACTGAGCATGTGCACAGTCTTGGTCTTGCAAAGATGTATAACAAAGTTACAAGATGACAGCCCCCTGTGGCCAACTTTGAAAGCATAAATCATTTGTTTGATTAGGCTTGTGGTGCAGTAAGTTCATGTTTATGTTTAGTATACAAAATACAGCATTTCTAGCCTTATTCTATTTTACACTTTCCTTATCCTTCAAAGTGGACCCGTCACCCAGACACAAAAATCTGTATAATAAAAGTCCTTTTCAAATTAAACATAAAATCAAATTTTAAATTTTTATTAAACCATTCATAGCTGTTTTAAGCTCATTTAAAAATCTCAGCTGTCAATCAAATATTGTCTGCCCCTCCTCTATGCCTTAGGCATAGAGGCGGGGCAGATAATTACTTTCACTTTCCATTCAGCACTTCCTAGATGTCACTGCTCCCCACACATTCCCCCAGTTCTCTTAACCATTTAATTGTGTAGCCAGGACATGGGGATAGACATCGGGTCCCCAATTCTGGTGCACAAACAAGATTCTGAGATGATACAAGGCTTGTCTTAATAACAGTGTCCACAAAATGGCTCCTGCCTGCTTGCTATAATTATGAATTTCCAGACTGAAGAAAACAAGATTAAAATAATTTATATAGTGTAATTAATGTTTATTTTGCTTGGCTTGGATTTTGAATATTTTTTGGGGGTGACTGGTCCACTTTAAAGAAATAAAAACCCTTCAATAAAGCTGTTTGCCATAATACTACTCTCTCTCTTCTCTCTCTCTCTCTATATATATATATATATATCACAGAACCTTTATTTTAACCCGATTGGAAACAAGGGGGGCAGGCAGGATACTTACAGCTGTTTGAATCTCCCACCCATTACTGCAGCTCCCTTGTATCTAATTCCATGTTCCATCAAGGGTGCACCCAAGGGGTGTCAGGAGTATAGGGGAAGCCTTCCCACAAACCAGGGACTACAAGCTCAGATTCATATCAGCTGAACTGTCATTAACGGTCAGACTGATCCTAATCGTGCCCAAGCACAGTGACTGCTAATTACTAAGCGAGCTCTTTGTGAAGGTACATTGTTTTTTTGCTTTTTATTTTAAAGGATAGTATACAGGGGAAATGATTAACTTTAGTAAGACTCCAAGAGGAGGACACTTGTGTACCAATCTATGACTTGACTGATAGAGTGTGAATAGGAGATGGGACTGTCTAACTGTGACCCTCAATACAAGTGCTAGAGTGCTAAGGGGACACAAGCAAGACCCTTGGTGCTCATTCAAAAAGGACTCACTTCAGGTATGTGACTGTGTCCTGCACTCTTCTCTCTGGCACACTATTTTAGCCGTGTTCTACAACTTGTGCTGGAGACAAAATCCATCTTGAGGTGCAGAGTACAGGTATAGGGTCTATTATCCGGAATCCCGCTATACAGAAAGCTCCAAATTATGGAAATGCCATCTCCCATAGGGGTATATTCATCAAAAAGTAAAGTTCCGCCACTAGAGTGAAATTCCGCCACTCTCCATTCATTTCTAAGGGATTTTTAAAGGCGTTTTCATCAAAGGGTGAACTTTCACTTCACCCATTGATGAATACCCCTTGCAAAATCACATAGAAATGAATGGAGAGTGGCGGAATTTCACTCTAGTGGCGGAACTTCACTCTTTGATGAATCTACCCCATAGACTCCATTTTATCAAAATAACCCAAGTTTTTAAAAAAATGATTTCCTTTTTCTGTGTAATAACAAAACCGTAGCTTGTACTTGATCCCAACTGAGATATTATCAATCCTTATTGGAAGCAAAACCAGCCTATTGGCTTTATTTAATTTTTTAGTAGACTTAAGGTATGAAGATAAAAATTACGGAAAGTTCCATTATCTGGAAAACCCAAGGTCCAAAGTAATGTGGATAACAGGTTCCATACCTGCCAGTAAAAACAGGGCCCATTGCATTCTATTTTATCCGCTCCCTAATGAATGAAAAGCAAGTAAGGGTGGATCCCTATGTGCTGAATGCAGGCAGCTCTGTATTCATGGGGCAGCTGCAGGTCTCAGCTCTCTGTTTTGGCAATTCAACAGTCCTGAAAGGCAGGGTTCAAAGTGAAAAAAAATTGGACTGCACCAACTTTTTTGCACTTTGCACACTGCCTTCCCCCATAAAATCCCATTTTTACTTTCTTTATTGAAAAAGAAACCGATCTCCAATATACCTTAATTAAAAAATGTGTATTGTTTTATAAGAAACCTGACTGTTTTCAATGAAATTCTCCCTTCATTTACTTCTGTGGATAGGAATTGTCAGACGGTCCCTAACTGCTGGGCAGGGAATCAATCATACTTATGAACAGCAGGGGGAGCCCCCGCCTTACTAGCCAGCCATGCAGAACTCAAGCAGTTTTGTTTGTTTCCCTGTTTTGATCATTTATGACAATCCCTAAGCAGCCCAGATCACACTGAGCATGTTCACAGTCTTGGTCTTGCAAAGATGTATAACAAAGTTACAAGATGACAGCCCCCTGTGGCCAACTTTGAAAGCATAAATCATTTGTTTGATTAGGCTTGTGGTGCAGTAAGTTCATGTTTATGTTTAGTATACTAAATACATCATTCCAGCCTTATTCTATTTTAGACATTCCTTGTCATTTAAAGAATAGGTGTTTTTTTTTAATCTTTAAAATGACTCTAAACTGCCCCTAGAATAACGTAACTTTCTCCCTGCATTACTTTTTTGTTTCTCTAGTACAGCTCAACTGCAGATCCTTTAGTTATTTCCTTCTCTATAGGGGTCCCACTTGGCCATTTTCCTGGAACATCCATATTTCTTCCTCCTAACTCACCTGCTTTCCCACCCATGTCATAGCCCCACCTCCAAGTGACATCATGGCCCAGTGATGACATCCATTCTTGTCTAGAGTGACGTTCTGCCCTTGTTCCTTTCTAAGCTCTCTCTTTTTCTCCAACTATAAAGACTAGGACCACCAACAGGGGAGGAGCCCCTAACCACCAATGTTATTTTTATTTAAACTTAAAACTTATTTAAAAGTTTTATGGGGGACCCCCGACCACCAATTTTTTTTACCTTGTAAGGGGGAGATGGCCACCAATTTTATAAAAAAAACTTTTATGGGGGACCCCCGACCACCAATGCTTTTTTGTTTTGTTTTTTAAACTTGAGGGGAGTTGGCTGCTAATGTTTTTTTTTACTTTTATGGGGGATCTTGACCACTAATGTTCTTTTTTTTTTTTATAAACTTGAGGGGTGTTGGTCACCAATGTTTTACTTTTAATTTTATGAGGGCCCTGACCACCAATTGCTCTTTAACTTGAAGGGGGGTCCCTGACCACCAATATTTTTTTAACTTTTATGAGGGGCCCTGACCACCAATTGTTTTTTAAATTGTAGGGTGGACCCTGGCCACCAATGTTTTTTTAACTTTTATGGGGAGCCCTGACCACCAATTGCTTTTTAACTTGTAGGGAGGGGGGGCCCTGGCCACCAACAGGTTTCAGCACTCATGTTTTAGGACTAATGTCTGTGTGGCTTTCTTACTGTAGTGTGGGTAGGATTGCCACCCGGCTGGTAAAACACCTGCCAAGGCCGGAGCCGGTACTACAAATTTACCAGCAATGTAGCTGCTGGTAAATCTATAATACCCCTATCAAAAGACCTTGCCTCAATCTGCTCGAAATGTACCTTTTTTTCTGTGTCTGGCCAATCGCGCTTCGTGGCTCTGCCCCTTTCATGTCACAGCACGCCCCCTTTCTTCCCGCTCCCATTACAGCCGGCAGATATTTTTTTGAAAGGTGGCAACCCTAGGGGGCAGATTTACTGAGGGTCGAATTTGACGGTTAAAATACCCCCAAATTCCACCATGTGAATAGGCAGGGAAGTAAAATCCTTCAAATTCGAATAACGAATTCAAAGGACTTTACCGCAATTCAATTGGTCGAACGATCGAATAGTAAATATTCGATCGATCGATAAATCGTTGGAATCGATCGAATATTTCCTATTTGATCAAAAATATCTAAACCCAATTCGGTAGCTTTGATCTGGCGAACTAGGCAGTTGATTAAAAATTTAAAGGGGAAGTACTTTGACAGTCGAATAGTTGAATATTCGAATGAAATTTTATTCGAATCCTTCATGTGAATTTAATAAATCTGCCCCTATGTGTTGGGGGTGGGCAAAGCCCAGAAAATGTTAAAATATGGGACCCCGTGATTTCTGATGGCGGCCCTGATAAAGACCTTAAATAGGTGACTACTGCGCATCAGAGCTCAGGAGCCGCAGTTTCATGCTAGACTAGGAAGTAAGTAAAAGAGATGACATTGTGCTGGCTGTAGGGAGAAATGTATGTTATTGTAGTGATTTTAGAATAATTTTAGGGGATTTTAAAATAAAGGCTTACAGTACTTATCCTTTAAGTTTTGAGGGAAAGTTCAGTTCAGTATTACAGTCTACATAATATGATTTGTAACACACAGCCAATATATTCCTTTGAAATATAACCACTTGCACTTATTTAAGGAAGTATAAAGACAGAGTTTTCAGATTTCAGTATATTTCACAATAAAAAAGGAGAATTAAAGAATGAACAGATTTTACCTTGTGCCTCGTCAATCTCCATATTATTATAAAGGCAGTGACATGCAAGAGGCAGAGCCCAAGCACCAAAATAGCCTCATCCCTGCTGCCTGTTATGGCAATAGTCTGAAAGGGAATAGGTGAGGTAGTATAGAAAAGTTGAGGTGGTAGAGAATAGGTGAAGTAGTATAGAAAAGGTGAGGTAGTAGGGAATAGGTGAGGTAGTAGGAAAAAGGTGAGGTAGTAGGGATTAGGTGAGGTAGTAGGGAATAGGTGAGGTAGTAGAGAATAGGTGAGGTAGTATAGAAAAGTTGAGGTAGTAGAGAATAGGTGAGGCAGTAGGGAATAGGTGAGGTAGTAGGGAAAAGGTGAGGTAGTAGGGAATAGGTAAGGTAGTAGAGAATAGGTGAGTTAGTGGGAAATAGGTGAGGTAGTAGGGAATAGGTGAGGTAGTGGAGAATAGTTGAGTTAGTAGGGAATAGGTGAGGTAGTAGAGAATAGGTGAGTTAG
>CM044443.1:125976789-125987739 GCA_024363595.1 Xenopus borealis | reverse complement strand
CCCCCTACACTCAATAGCCCCCCTCCCTGTCCCCCCTGCACAAGTGTTAATACCTGTAAATGCCCCTAAGTCTTTAATTACCCCTCGATGCAGAGTCAGAGTGGAGCTCACGGGCGCCATCTTCACGGCTTCAGGAATCTTCAGTAAGTAAGGGCCGTATCGGTGCATGCGCAGTTGTAGCAATGTTCAGGTCCGGAACAACTGCGCAAGCCCAGTTAGCCACGGAAATTGCCGAAGGGACCCGAAGATTCCAGAAGCAGTGACGATGCCGTCCGTGAGCTCCACTGCGCTGACTCTGCATCAAGGGGTAATTAAAGACTTAAGGGTATTTACATGTAGTTTTCCTTACTTTGGGGGTTTGGTTCTCCATTAATAGGGATCACAGATCATTGCTGATTGAGTGCAAGTCCATTAGGGGCAAAGGCTCTCAGGGGGTAGTTGGCTAATTGCAGGTTTGATGTCTTTATGCTGCAAAACCCAAGTTTGAGATTATTACAGTCTTGTGATTCTTCTGAAGGTTGATCTCATGCTGAAACTAGGGTTGCCACCTTTTCCTGAAAAAAATACCGGCCTTCCTATATATTTTTCTTTTTTTCCTATTAACAACATTGGGATCAAACATCAAAAATACCGGCCAGGCCAGTAAAATACCGGCCAGGTGGCAACCCTAGCTTCATTAGCCACATCAACCTTTGCCTTTGTGTTTTTAAGGACGTTCCACTGAAGACCATGTCCCTCCCTCGGTGGCTTCTGCCGCACTTTCTCCTGCTCTGTGCAGTTGATTGGGTGCAGGAGGGCCTCGGCTGCTACAAGTGTTTAGTCTCCAATAAAGAGAGGGTTGAAATCTGCGACTTTGTATTCATAAAACAACGGCTGAATGTGGGCATTTGTAGTCACATTATGAAGAAGACTTTTCTGCCTCTGGATACATATGTCATTGGTAGGTAAAATACTGTATGCGTCGACGCGTTGTTCTGTACAGGTTGAAGCTACGGCTTATTTAGATCAATTGGGCAGGTACCCATAGCAACCAATCAATGGTTAGATTATTTCAGGCAGCTGCAGGTAGAGCAAGAACATCAAACCTAATTGGTTGCCACGGTCTACTGTCAAATGTCCCCACCAATCATTATCTCTCATGCTATACACATACTGTAGCACTGCCTTAAACCAGATTATATTGGTTACTAGATGCATTCTGTGTTCTTGTCAGCAGAGGGAGCCAGTACAGTATTTCTTTTGCAACAACCATCAGTGTGACGGGCACATTAGGATTGTAAATTGCCCAAATTATCAGCCGCGACTAATAAATACTGGTTCTCACTGACATCAGTCTATCTGCACTTAACACTTATGAAATGATAGCGCAGTCCTTCAAGCTCAATTTTTTTAGCTGCGTCCCTTTTTAGGATATTAGAAGTGACTGAGGGGTTGTTCTGTGACCATATAAAGGCACAAGGCTGCAGGCAGAGTTATACAGGGAACTCTGAGTATCACTCATGTATTATAAGGGATAATGTACCCCCTACTGTAAATGATAAGGCTATTAGAAGTCACTGAGGGGTGTGACCATATAAAGGCACAAGGCTGCAGGCTGAGTTATACAGGGAACTCTGAGTATCACCCCTCAGTAACTTCTAATATCCTTATCATTTACAGTAGGGGGTACATTATCCCTTATAATACATGAGTGATACTCAGAGTTCCCTGTATAACTCAGCCTGCAGCCTTGTGCCTTTATATGGTCACACCCCTCAGTGACTTCTAATATCCTTATCATTTACAGTAGGGGGCACATTATCCCTTATAATACATGAATGATACTCAGAGTTCCCTGTATAACTCTGCCTGCAGCATTGTGTCTTTATATGGTCACAGAACAACCTCTCAGTGATGTCTAATATCCTTATCATATTCAGTAGGGGGGACATTATTCTTTATATAATGACAGACTGTGCCATGCTGTAGGTATCCTAACACAGTATTGCCTCGTTGCAGCAATGTCACAAAAGGAAACAGTAAGACAAGTGATGAAAAGCTTTTCTGATGAAGTGAAGAAGCGGTACACACAGGGTGAGTTTGCATCAGTTGAACAAGGCTTGAATGTCCCCCAGTAATCAATAGTGTTAGTACAAAGCAGGGTGTCACACAAACCAAGAGCCCGCAGCCTACTTGCTAGGCTTCATCAGCCAATGAATGGGCAGGGTGGGACTTTTTCCCTCCATCACTTCCTGTTAGAACGAGAACATGCTTTTTTTTCCTGTCAGGTGACCAGTGAGTGACAGAACACAAAATGGCGGCTCAAGTGTAACAATGTAACAGGGCTGTATATGGGCATTGGATCAGATTCTGTGAAAGGTTTAGCAAATTGGTACCAATAAAAGAATGAGCTTTACATGGCTATTAAGGTCTTTACATGAAAAGTAACTTGCAGATTCCTTTCTTTTTCACAAAACTATACAAACTCAAGGAAGTGCACACAAATTAAATATACAGTGCATTTTGATACAAAGCCAAACACCCAGTGAGTACAGCTGTACTAGTTGTGAGAGCACTTCATAGGGTTGCCACATGTCCGGTTTTGACCTGGACAGTCTGGTAATTTAAAAGGCTGCCCAGGTCAAAACTTCCTGCCCGTTATTCCAAATAAGGAAAACCAGGTGGAATTCCCTTGATTGACGCAGCAGTCGGCCAATCACTGCATTATTGTCCCGCCCCTGACAGCATAGCCACTCCCACTGATGGCACAGCCCCGCCAATGGACATCACTGTCCCATCCCCCTGCCCAGGCTCGGCAACACAGAAAGGTGGCAACCCTAGCACTTTATCTGTGTTGTATTAACATATACATTAACTCACATTAAATGGAAAAAACACTCAGTGACTTTGCCTCATGGAGTGAAAGATTTGAGTGTTAAAGTCATAGAAAAGGTTAAAGAGCAAGTAAAGGCAAAAAAATAAAATCCCATTTTTACTTTTTAATGAAAAAGAAACCTATCTCCAATATACTTTAATTAAAAAATGTGTACTGTTTTTATAAGAAACCTGACTGTATTCAGTGACATCCTCTCTTCATTTACTGTTATGGATAGGAATTGTCAGATAGTTCCTAACTGCTGTGCAGGGAAACAATCATACTTATGAACAGCAGGGGAGCCCCCTGCCTTACTTCCCAGCTATGCAGAACTCCAGCAGCTTTGTTTGTTTCCCTGTAGAGCAGTCGGCGACTGTGTAGAGATTTGTATTGGATTTTATTTTTGCCTTTACATCCCCTTTAATGTTTCCAACTCCAGCTGCAGGGACAAAGATCATTTAAACAGATAAACTAGGATTCTATTTGGAGGATTATTTTGCTGCGGCCACTGGTTCTGCAGAGTTGGAGAAAGTTTGTATTAAACAATAGAAAAACTATAAAATCCACATTAGATTACATGACAACACAGGACCCAGTGCAGTCTGTATATTCTGATTATTAATCAGTCTTGCTGTATCGTCTTCTGGCAGATGTTATTTGACTTGTGCTGTTTTAATAATTTATGAAGATCCCTAAGCTTAGCCCAGATCACACTGAGCATGTGCACAGTCTTGGTCTTGCAAAGATGTATAACAAAGTTACAAGATGACAGCCCCCTGTGGCCAACTTTGAAAGCATAAATCATTTGTTTGATTAGGCTTGTGGTGCAGTAAGTTCATGTTTATGTTTAGTATACAAAATACAGCATTTCTAGCTTTAGTCTATTTTACACTTTCCTTGTCCTTTAAGAAAACCCTTAGAGGTGGGGATGCCAAATTTTTTTTTAATTTAAGATTGGACAAGTGGGTACCTAAGGGACTAAACATAAGACATGACATTGCCTACTTATATAGATTGGAAGACTGTAAACCTATGAATAAGGGAGTGATTCCCAAAACGCGTCAGGCATAACCATCTGTTGCAATAAACCTGATTTTTTTATCCAGAGTTCTGTCCATCTTCATGATTTCTCTGCATTATTACAGTAGGGACCCTGCAGGCTAAACACCTGGTTATACATGAGAAGGGAGCAGCTTTGGAGGGCTAAAGAGTGGAGAGGGAGCTTTCAGTGGTATTTTGACTCAGCCTAATAGCCAGACCTAGACCAGATTGTGGAAAAATACAAGCTTAATGATGGTGGTTCAGTTTTCATTTAACTTTTCGTATGTTAAAGAACTGAGTCTAAGCAACTTTACAGCTGATCTTCGTTGTTTATTTTGTATTGCTTTTAAATGATTTGCGTTCTCTGACTTTCAAATGGGGGTCACTGACCCCATCTTAAAACAAATGCTCTGTAAGGCTAAAATGTATTTCCATTGCTACTTTTTTTTACTCATTTTTCTATTCAGGCCTCTCTTATTCATATTCCAGTCTAGTATTCAAAATAATGTATGGTTACTAGGGCAAGTTGGACTCTAGCAACCAGATTACTGAAACTGCAACCTGGAGAGCCGCTGAATAAAAAGCTAAATAACTTAAAACCATAAATAATAAAAAATGAAAACCAATTGCAAATTGTCTCAGAATATCACTCTCTACTTCATACTAAAAGTTAACACAGAAGTGGTTACAATACACAGTTACCAATCACCAAGCTTGGGCACAATCCTCAGAAACAACAGAAACGTTATACACACGGATGCTCCAACATACAACTAAGAGTCATCAGTAAAGCCTGACTCTCTTGTATTTGCCCACAGGTCCATATCCCCTGTTCAGGATGATAGCCCAGAACTTCACTACAAGGATGCACTGGGTTCTAGCAGGTAAGGGATTGTGTGACTGTAACACAACAACTGCACTCCCCTTATTCATCCATTGGCAAAACATGATTGGGAAATTCAATAATTCAACTCAAATTGGAAGGTTACAGGCTGGTATATAATTATGTATGTAATTCTGTAATGTACAGTATGCACATAATTCATGGGATTTCTTTGTATAAACACATTTATTCCACATTGCTGTGCAATATGAAATAAATGGTAATAATCTACTTGTCTACATTTATATTGAAATCAGTCAGGTCATGTTCACTAGGGAGGCTTTACTGCACACTAGTCACCCCTGAGTTGAGTTCTTGCTCATTATACCCAGGGTCGGACTGGGGGGGTCGGGGCCCACTGGGACTCCTGTCCAGGGCCCCCCTCTGGATCCCCTACCGAGCCTCATGCACTCGCAAAAGGGTTGTGCCTTTCATATGCGCAAGCACAAGCATTGCAGAAAATTGTCTTTTTATTTTTTGTAGGGTCGGGAGAGGGGGCCCAGTTGTTCACTTTTGTAACCAGCAGGGGCATGGGGAAAATATGTTTAAAAATTGCTAATTAGACCTATAATTCAGTGTTTTCTCTCCCTTCAGCCAAGAGACCAATGGAATGTGTTCCCCCCTGCGGTAAGTATATGTGATGATGAAATGCTTGTTTGTTTTTCCATGCTTTATTTCAGGGGTCCCCAACCCCGGACCGTGGCCCATTACCATGCCGCTTACAGTCCTGGATTGGGCCGCCAAGCCTAACCTGAAATTGGACGCCAGCACGCCCATATTGGACATCGGTGTGCTGGATTTGGTGCCGGCAGGCCAAATTGGACAAACGACCCCCTCCAACCCCCCTCCTGACCCCCCTCCAGACCCCCACCGCCTACCCATGACCCCACTGTCCCACCACCCCCCGGTCCTTGAAAAGATTTTTGCCTCAACACTGTTCCCTGGACCAAAAAAGGTTGGGGACCCCTGCTTTATTTAATTCATGCTATATCGAGGAGGTGCCATTAGCTGACTGCATTGCATGTTCATTTCTGATCTGTTGCAACTTCAATTTTTTTTAATTTTTGGGTAATTACTATTGTCTGAGTTTTACTTCCGAAACCCATAGAGATGACAGTTTCTATGTTATACCTTATCTTCAGGTGTGCAGGAAAAAGCCAGGAAATTCAACTGCCTGAATTGTGAAGAGGAGAGTTGCAATCTACCAATAGAATGTCCAAGTATGTGGCACAATGTTCTCTTAACAGATGGTCCACAAACATTTAGGCAGGGTGCAAATACGTATGGGAAATTGTCCAGTGCTTACACCCCAACCAACAACCAAAGGATGAACGACTTAGGTTTCCTTATCAGACATTGTAATGTATAGTAGCTACAAGATGCCATGGGGTAATCACTTTAGATTCTCTACCTGTCACCGAAATGTGAATGAAGAGAAACAGACGCTGAGAGAGGGATTGTGAACATAAACTTCATTATTTCAGAAACAGTGCAGAATATTTAATTGATTGTATTTACAAAGTTTCTTATTTCCCTGTGCTGAAGCTTATGTTACATTTTTGCTATAGTTCCTTTTTAAGGTGCTATGGAAGTGAATCTCTCCTGACCTGGTATATACAACCCAGGATGGCAATTTAACTTAAAATTAGTTACAACAACACACCAACCCTTTGTGGTGACTCTCTTCTATACAAATGGGAGTAGAAGACATCCACTTCCATGGTCTTGTGGCATGTGATTTAACTGACATGGCATCAAAGACTTACTGGGGCTCATTTATGAACACTGGCCAAATTTGCCCATGGGCAGTTACCTATTGCAACCAATCAGTGATTAGCTTTTTGAAGCCAGCTGCAAGTAGAACAATGAATGCAGCAATCTGATTGGTTGTTATGGGTTACTGCCCATGTGCAAATTTGCCCAGTGTTGATAAATGACCCCCACGGAGTTGTTAGAGTGATCAAAGAAGTACAGGGCTCCCATGTGCTTGAAGGTAATGTGCCTTGGGTCTTGCGACTCTGCACTGGATCAAGAAGAACCAGGTACAGGGTGCTTATGTGGTTGAGCACTAATAGAGGCAAGAGCTTTGTATATGGCATATACATGACCCCAGTTCCGCACCAGCGTTTTGTGAATGAGCCCACTTTTCTTTCATTTTCAGTTGAAGACATCTATGTACACGAGTTTCAGACGGTAGTCATGAATTGCAGTACAGACTTCCCTATTCCAATGGATGATATTACTGTCCGATGGAAATTCTTTTGGAACGTAAGTTGCAGACTACATACTGTGAAATATAATGGAAAACATAGTCTCATTTTGTCGTACAATTTGCTCTTGTATTATTCTACTCCTCATGCTGGGTAGGCTGGGTCCTCTTCCTTTGGCTCTTCCTTTGCAGAGACTTGTTCTTTAGTTTTCTAAGCAACATCAAAGCTTCTTACACTGTAGAACCCCCATTTTACAATTTTTAGGGCACCAGGAAACAATTATGTAAAATCCAGGAAAATGTAAAATCAGGGAAATGCGTTAAAGTAACTTTTTCTTCAAATACTCAAAGGATATAAGCAAAGGAGCCCATTTTAGATGGATACAATATTTACTGTGTTAATAACAAGGGTTAAACACTATGGGGGGGCATGTGCAAGACTCTCTGTCAGTCACATACACAACCTAAAGCAATTTGTGATTGGTGCAGGACTGAATAAGGGGCAGACTAATTGGAATTGACCATTTACAGACAAAATATACATCTGGTTAGTATTTTAAACCTCTTTATTTCACAAATAATAACATTCATAGAGGGTGAAAAGCAAAATTTTGATCCGGGAAAACATTACTTAAAATCCGGGAAATGCACCCATTGAAATACATTTTAAATTGGTAGGACCACAAATAAAAAATGTAAAATCAGGGGACTTAAAATCGAGGTTTCAATGTGTAATAAAGTGAGGGAATTCTTAGCACCACCCAGAAGTTCTCCTGCAGATGCTTCTAAGAGTTCAGAAGAAGGTTGATGGAGATGCCTCCATTAAAATACTGGAGGTGCAGAGTCACCTTCACTCTAATATGTCGGCTTTATTCTTTCCAGGATAGAACTAGACGGTGGTCGCACTTCATAGCTTTACATAAAGGGGTGGAATTATTCTTTTTAATCACGCGCATGGTTTTGGAGAAGCAAGGCACCTATGCCTGTGAGATAAGCACAGATGAAGATGTCCTCATCCGGAAATACTTCTTTGTAAATGGTCAGTAAGTAAATTACTTTACCCCTCTTCACATTATGAGGTGGGTAGAATTTAAGATGCAGTGTAAGGGTATTATTGCTGAATAACTGGCATTTTTTAGCAAATTAGGAGCCATAACATTTCTTTGGAGGGTTATATCTAGCCTCCTAATGGATGTCCCTGGTTTAAATATTAAGGACTGGCTAATGTCTGATCTTAATATTTGTGTTTTCTGTCAAATTATGAGGATTTAGTCAATTGTTTGATGCCTCTTATGCATCTATTGTAATCAACTTCTGTACTGTGGCTGTATTTGTGTTAATCGAGCCTGCAGCCTTAGGTGTATAGAACTGCCCAGTGTCGGACTGGCCCACCGGGATATCAGGAAAATTCCCTTTGGGCCCAGGTGTCAGTGGGCCTCTTGCTTCTAACAATTTGTCCTATTTCATGTTCATTCCCTATTTCTTTATGTGGAAAAAGATGCTTAATAATGGAAGAATATAGTTTAATAAGTAGATCTAATAGAATAGGAGAATACTAAAGGTTAAGTGAGGAGAAAAGGAATAATAGTTTGGAATTAGTTTGGACCCTGGTCTAAGGTTTTCTGGTGGGCCCCAGGTATCCCAGTCCGACACTGGAACCGCCCCTGGTTAACATTCATTCTCAAAGGGGCTCAATAATAAACACAAGTGCAAGTGCTCCCGATCTCAGATCGGATCACGGCTGTGCGCGCATTTTTATTTAAGGTACAGGTATGGGACCAGCGTCAGACTGGGCCGGTGGGATGCCAGGAAAAAACCCAGTGGGCCTCGGCCCTCATGGGACCCCCACACTGGCGTTTGTGCACACAATGTTCACGCATGTGCAGGGGGCCCCATGGTTAGTAACCTGGTGGGCCCCCCCATGTCCAGTCGGTAACGGATAACAGATCTTTCATTAATTTGGCTCTTCATACCTTAAGTCTACTAGAAAATCCTTTAAACATGAAATAAACCCAATAGGCTCGTTTTGCTTCCAATAAGGATTACTGATATTTTAATTTGGATCAAGTACAAGCTACTGTTTTATTATTACATAGAAAAAGGAAATCTTTTTTTAAAATTTGCATTAGTTGGATAAAATGGAGTCTATGAAAGACAGGTATTCCGTAATTCGGAGCTTTCTGAATAACGGGTTTACGGATAACAGATCCCATACCCGTACTAGCATTCAGATGCTCCTAACACATCTGCATTTTTGTGTTGTGCTCCTGTTAGTTCATGAGAAAAATTGTGCAGGCAACTGTGCCTGTTGGTGTTAGGCAACCCTAGAGCTACTGTTACATATGAAGTGGGGTAACTAGATGTTACTTGGACCCACAGCAAATTCATGTGTGGGACCAAAACATTGCTAATTGACTAGTTCTACTCAGATATATTCAAGTTGCCTGTTAATTATGGTCTTACTGGGACCCCTATACTCCTGCCCCCCTGACATCGGATGCATTGCTTTGGACTAGTTTGCTTATATTACACACTGAAGTCCAGCATTACCTTGCTGATACCCACAGCTCACCAGTCTCCTGATCCAGGTATAGTTCTGCTGTGCAAACTTTAAATATATATTTCCAGCTGGGTTTCCCAGGCTCTGGATCCTGAGTAAATGTCTATACTAGATGCCATTCTTCTCATCTTTCATCAGCAGATCTGGCCTAGACTTTCTTCTGGTTTTCCAGGACTGGGCTTCTCTTGGGCCTCTCCACTTCCTATGTGCCACCATTGCTACCCTCTAGGTTGCCCCAATGACTCATTCTCAAGCTGAAGAACTTACCTTTATTTTTCAGTGACCAGCAGTTCCCTTTACGAGTCCATGAAACACATGCAAGAGCTATTTGAAAAGATTGTCCACCCCACCACCACTGAGCCAGCTCAAGTGCAACGCCACAGTTTGATCGACCTCAGAGACCTCTTCAAACCAAAGAAACACTTGCCAATGGCTAAATATTTTTTATACACAGCAATAGTCTCTATGATTACCGTGATGCTTGTCCTGATTGTTGGGTAAGAGCCAGAATCTCAGGCAAAGACAGTGGGGAACCACTGACAGAAATCCCTGCCACATGTAGATAGGAGGGAGGTTTCTTACACACAATAAGCTTTGTTTTTTTAAAATTTTATTTGACAGAAGGCAGGCTGCAATGTGTCACGGCTGATTCCTGGGTTTAAGACTATTCACATGTCTTCAGGCATTTATACTGTACTGTAAAAGCTGAAGCATATTGACAAATGGCCTTCCAGAATCCCAGAATGGCCCCAAGCTTGGCACAACAGTCTTTAAGCCCTTCATCTCTGCTCTTTCCCTTATTCTCATGCAGGCCTGACTTTTTACCCTATGTGATCACTGTGAAATGAGCCTCAACTGGCAGACCTGACCAATGGCCAAACTATTGGATCACAAAGGGGTCCAGAGTAGATGCCTCAGGATGTTCATCTTACCGCGGAGTTCCATGACCATTTAAAAAGATTAGGTTGAAGGCCGAGTGTTCTTATACAGGTCATGCAACTCCAAGGTGACTTCTAATATCCTCATATTTTGCAACAGGGGGTACTTTATTTATTATAATATACAAGTCTTAGTGAATCATGTGACAGAAATAACATCGCTAAACTTATAACCGATGGCATCACTAAGCACCGTTTATAAGAATATAAATTACAGAATACTCACGGCTCTTGTGTATTTTAGATGTATATGTATAACACACACACAAGCCATGAAAATATAGTAAATTATATTCTTATAAACGGTGATGTCATCGGTTATAAACGGTGAGATCTAGTGTAATTTCTGTCACTTGTGTATTATAATAAATAAAGTACCCCCAATTGCAAAATATGAGGATATTAGAATATATATATATATAGTGAATAAAGTACCCCCTCTTGTAAAATATAAGGATATTATAA
>CM044443.1:125940704-125959766 GCA_024363595.1 Xenopus borealis | reverse complement strand
TTTTTTTTTTTTTTTTTTTTTAGTTGGCTTTTTTTTTTATTCAGCAGCTCTCCAGTTTGCAATATTAGCAATCTGGTTGCTAGAGTCCAAATTACCCTTGCAACAATTTATTGATTTGGATGAGACTGGAATATGCACAAGAGAGGGCCTGAATAGAGTTAAAAGTTATATAAAAAAAAAAGTAGCAATAACCATTAATGTGTGGCTTTAGGGCAGATAAACAAAGTTGTCTTTGGAAATTAAAGTGCTTGTGCCATCCCACTGGCTGTTTACACTTACTGGAGGGAAGGCAATCCTGGGATATTGGTCGCCCGAAGAGACTTTGTTGCTGGGCAACGAATCTTCACATGTCTCTGCCCTTACAGAGCATTTTTATTTTTTAAGATGGGGTCTGTGGCACCCATGTGAAAGCTGGAAAGAGTCAGAAGAAGGCAAATAATTCTATAAAAAAATAAATTACATGAATGGCAAATAAAGAGTTGCTTAGAATTAGCCATTCTATAATAGGAATGCGCCGAGTTCAGGATTCGGTTTGGGATTTGGGCATTTTCAGCAGGCTTCTGATTCAGCCGAATCCTTGTGCCTGGCCAAACTGAATCCTTGAAATAATGACTTTGTCACAAAACAAGGAAGCTAAAAAAATTTTTAGCCACGCACTTTATGCATGTGTGGCTTTTGCTCTTCCTCTTGCTGATTTGCATGTTCAAATTAGGGTTCAGGATTTGGCAGACTTTCACAATGAATTCGGGGTTCGGCCAAATTGAAAATAGTGAATTCGGTGCATCCCTATTCTATAATATACTGTACTAAGTTAAAGGTGAACCACCCCTCTAATATAGCTGAACTCAAGTTTACATACCCTGGCAGAATTTGATTTCTTTAGCATTTTACAGATATGAAAACACACTACTTTCACTCATGGTTAGTGGTTGGCTGAAGCCATTTATTGTCAAACTGTGTTTACTTGTCTTTCAATCATAATCACTACACAAACTACCCAAATGACCCTGATCAATAGTTTACATACTGCAGTTAATACCGTGTATTGCCCCTTTAACATCAATGACAGCTTGAAGTCTTTTGTGGTAGTTGTGGATGAGGCTCTTTATCTTCTCAGACTTGGGTAAAGCTGCCCATTCTTCCTGGCAAAAAGTCTCCAGTTCCTGTAAATTCTTGGGTGTCTGTCTTGTATGAACTGCACGTTTGAGGTCTCCCCAGAGTGGCTCAATGATATTGAGACTGAGATGGCCACTCCAGAACCTTCACTTTATTTTGATGTAACCAATGACGGGTTGACATGGCCTTGGGACCCATTATACAGAAAGCTCACCCATAGGCTCCATTATAATCAAATCTAATTTTTTTTAAATATTCCTTTTTTTTTCTCTAATAATAAAACAATAGCTTGTACTTGATCCCAAAGAAGATATAATTATTATTAATAATTATAGGAAGCAAAACCAGCCTATTGGCTTTATTTAATGTTTATATGATTTTCTAATAGATTTGAGCTCCCCATAGGCGCAAAGATCTTTCTCTGCCGAACGACTGATCTGTCAAATTATTATGCGGTTAGTGGGATTTGAATGATTGTACATCTTATGATTTTCAGCCAGGTTAAAAAAAATCTTATAGGTCCCCAAGTGGGCAGCGACCCTTCAGTTTCGCTGGAAATATCGCCTGAAATGGTCTTTCTAGTTAATGGACACATCGGACATTTAAACGAACGTTTTGAGACAATCACGATAAGCATTGGATCTTTCAAAAATCTTTACAGCTATGGCCAGCTTTAAGGTATTAAGATCCAAACTGCAGGAAGATTATCCAGAAAACCCCAGGTCCTGAGCATTCTGGATAACCGGCCCCATACCTGTACATAGATAAAGTCACAAATCAGACGTGAATATAAATTGTTATATTAAAGGACAAGGAAAGTGTAAAATAGAATAAGGCTAGAATTGCTGTATTTTGTATACTAAACAGAAACATGAACTTACTGCACCACAAGCCTAATCAAACAAATGATTTATGTTGTTATACATATTTGCAAGTCTTTTAAAGGAGAAATATACATTCTAACCCCTATAATTGATATTGTAATAAGTGACCTATTAAAGAGTCTTATCTAATTGCCACAGTAAATAGCAGCTAATATGGCCCTTTTTATATCTTTTACCTTGAGACTCTGTTTTGTGATAGTCTGTGTGTCACTCACTGATCACCTGAAAGGAAAAACTATATCTGATTATTTATCCTGGCTCTCCCTTTCCCGGTGCCAGAGATTATTGGTTGCTATGGCGACTCTAGGCTATACAGGAAGGCCTGAGATCATGGTGCTAAGCAGCACGTGGGAAGAATGACTGAAACGACCAGTTATTTAGTATATACAGGATATCACGTAAATAAGGGCTTTTCTACTATATGTGCCATTAAATAATATGTTAAAGGAATTGTTCAGTATAATAAAAATTGGATAAACAGTCTGTGCAAAATAAAAAAATGTTTCTGATATAATTAGTGACTGTATGTCTAACATAACACTACTTCCTGCTTTTAGGCTCTCTTGGTTTAAACTGATTGGTTACCAGGCAGTAACCAATTATTGACTTGAGGGAGGGCCACATGGGTCATAACTGTTGCTTTTGAATCTGAGCTGAATGCTGAGGATCAATTGCAAACTCACTGAATAGCTATATCCCATGTGGCCCCCCTTATAGTCACTGATAACCAATCAGAAACTAAGATAGCTGAAAAGCAGGAAGTAATGCTTTGACTACTGTGCTATATATCCAGTCACTCCAGCCTTTATACATTACATTTTTGGCTAACTAACTACATTAGAAACATTTTTTATTTTGCACAGTCTATTTACCCAGTTTTTATTTTTATACTGAAAAGTTCCTTTAAAGGACATGTAAACCCCCTCCACAAAAATGTAATCAGTGAAAAGCCTCTTTAAAATCTTTAGATAACTCGCACTCTGGTTGTTAAAAGGTTAAGGGCAGAACTACACGGCAGACTTCCGTTCATTTCTGTGGGATCCGACGCTGGGCGACAAAACGCCCGCGTCAAGTTGGATCCGACAGGAACAAGGTAAAGTAATAGGAAGTTGGACCGTGTTGCCGGGTTGATCCAATGAGGCACAACCTTCCGGTTGAAGACGCAGCATTTTTCCTGTTCCTGTCGGATCCAACTTGACACACGGAAGTTTTCCGTGTGGTTCTGCCCTAAGAGTAAGGTTTGTGACACACAGGCAAATTCAGGGAGATTTTGTCACCTGGCGACTAATTGCCTCTTCTTCTGGGTGACAATCTCCCTGAACCGCCTTCCCTTATCTTCCCGTCTGCTATAATAAAAAGTCACCAGCGCTAAAGCACACATGGTGCTTCATTTTCTGAAGTTTCCCGAAGTTTCCCACCCGAAGAATCCAACCTTTAATAAAAAAAACCTCCCCCCCTCCCCTGTGTAGACCAACCTACAGAAGAAGGCAATGAATTAAAAAACGATAAAATCAATAAATAATGAAGACCAATTGAAAAGATGCTTAGAATTGGTCACTCCATAACTTACTAAGGCTGGGGACAGACAGGGAGATTCGGGGAGATTCTGTCGCCTGGCGTTTAATAGCAGGCGACAATCTCCCCGAACTTCCTTCTCCCTGTCCGTCGCTAGTTGAAATGACAAAGCGCCAGCGCTGTGCACACGCGGCGCGGCGATTTCCGGAATCGCCCGAAGTTACTTCGCAAGGCAATTTGGAGCGATTTTAAAAATCGCGCCGCTCCGTGTGAATAAGCGCAGGCGTTTTTAAGCTATGCCGGTGCGCAGCGGTGCCTAGCTATTCGGGGAGATTCGGGGGCGATCCGTCGCGGCGAGAAGTCGCCAGGCGACGGATCGCCCCCGAATCTCCCCGTCTGGACTAAGCCTTAAAGTTCAAAAACATCTGCAGTCTGGTATAGAGAAGGAGCTTAATAATAACAGTAAAACATAGTAGGACAACACCATAACAGGAGACTAAAGCTCTGAACATCCAAGAAGCAGAATAGAAAGGAATAAGTATTTATTGACATAACACTCCTACCAATGTCTGTGCCTGGAGCACTGCAGAAATCCAAGAAAAATCCTCCAGAAAATCACATGACAACAACACAGGATCTGTAGAATCAGCAGACAGAGACTAAACTCAGAGTATTTTTCACACACTTCTTTTTACCTTTCTGTTGTGGGCCCAGAATGCTCGGGACCTGGGGGTTTTCCAGATAACCGATCTTTCTGCAATTTGGATCTTCATGTCCTGAGTCTACAAGAAAATCATATATACATTAAATAAACCCAATAGGCTGGTTTTGCTTCCAATAAGGATTCATTATATTGTAGTTGGGATCAAGTACAAGTTACTGTTTTATTATTACACAGAAAAAGGAAATCATTATTAAAAATTTGGGTTAGTTGGATAAAGTGGAGTCTATGGGAGACAACATTTCCGCAATTCAGACCTTTCCTGATAACGGCTTTCCGGATAACAGATCCTAATATATTCGTACCAAGTGATTGTAATCCATGCCATCTTAGCCAGCCTTTCCTGAGATCCATTATTAGCTTCCCTTCCATGGGGTATATTTATCAAAAAGTGAAGTTCCGCCACTAGAGGGAAATTCCGCAGCTCTCTACTCATTTCTATGGGATTTTTGAAGGTGTATTTATCAAAGGGGCGAAACTTCACTTCACCCATTGATAAATACGCCTTTCAAAATCCCATAGAAATGAATTGAGAGCAGTGGAATTTCACTCTAGTGCCGGAACTTTCATAAATTTACCCCCGTAAGTCTTGTGTTCCCTCTCCATGGGGTTGCCTTGTCATTGTGAGTGTTACAGACTCAGTGATTTTACAGGTCTATAAGGGTAAAAGAATCAGCGGAAGTATCAGTGAGTGTTAGCTCGTGTTAGCAGCAGATGGCTATGCAATGTTTATACAGCTGTTGCAATAAACTCAAAGGTTTCCCCTATACTTGTGGCTGGAGAAGTAATCCATCTTTCCATATTGTATTGCTGAGAGACAGTTATTCATGTAGCTGCCTGCCCTCTGTTTATATAAGGCAGGTGTTGTTTGCATGATGGGATGCCTACGGGTAAAATTTGTGATTGCCCCTGGGTGCCCCCCTTTTCAATAACACAGCAGATAAGGAATGAACAATGCAAGGCCAATGTCACCAAAAAAAAAACTGCATAGAAAATGTTTACTAAGGAAAACTGTGCCCTGACTGGAGCAAACCACAGACATATCTCCCACTGTCTCGATTATGACAGCTCAGCCCGCAGTCCCGGATTATTATTGAAATGTCTTCCTTTCTCTTTGATCTGCTGCATTGAAAAGCCAGAAAAAGATGCAAAGCTTCTAACTTAATTGGCTTTTGGCAGAGAGCCCAGAATGGCAGGTGCGCTTAGATACATTTGTAACAATTTAAGATAAGCAAAGAAACAAATTGTAACAATTTAAGATAACAATGTCTCTTGGGGAAACTGCGACTTGCAGCTTAAAGGGAAATGCGCCTTCATTAGCAGAGCTGTAATAACACATAAAAACCACAGAAATGTGTTCAGACTTTCATAACCTGACAAATTTAGGGGGTGTGGCCATAAAATGGGCGTGGTCCAAAAACATTCATATTTTTCCAAATGTTGGGAGGTATGCACACACGTGGAATTGCTTGTATTGTTGCACAAGATCTAATCATTTTGCCCCAAAACACTGGCAATTACCCATGTTTTATATTCACTTTACGTCCAACTTGAACCCTCTCAGACAATACAGTCACAAAACACATTCCAATAGATGTCTGTTTGCTTGTGAGAAGTCTGTCTGTCTCCTCCTAAACTGAAGCTCACCCACTAGGTTTTAATCTACAGTCATGTCAACTCCTCCTTCAGACCAATTACACCCTCATTATCAGTGTTGGAATAAATAGATGTGACTTCAAAAAAAACAAATCGTAGGGCAGAATTCACCTAATTAGACAAAGCTTAGACTATGATTTGGTAGATTTGATGAAAGATCACTAGATGTTCGGTAGCATTATTCATCCACTCACTAGAGCAGTGCAAGGCAATTCTATGCACTTTAAAGGGATACCGTCATGGGAAAACATGTTTTTTTTCAAAACGCATCAGTTAATAGTGCTGCTCCAGTAGACTTCTGCACTGAAATCCATTTCTCAAAAGAGCAAACAGATTTTTTTTTATATTTCACTTTGAAATCTGACATGAGGCTAGACATATTGTCAATTTCCCAGCTGCCCCTGTTCATATGACTTGTGCCAGCACTTTAGGAGGAAACTGCTTTCAGGTAGGCTGTTGTTATTCCTTCTCAATGTAACTGAATGGAACGCAGTACGACATCAGTTTTTACTATTGAGTGCTGTTCTTAAGGTGGCCATACACGGGCCGATAAAAGCTGCCGACAGACCAAGTCGGCAGCTTATTGGCTCATGTATGGGCCCTCTGATGGGCTTTACCGATCAATAACCTGCTGAAAGTCTGGCAGATGTCGATCAGGTGGGACTAAAAATCCATTCGGATCACGGCCTGTTCGTTGATGAAGTCCTGTGATCCGACCGCACGTATCTTTCTATTGTGATCCGATCGTTGGGCCCTAGGGCCCACGACTGGATCACCCCGATATCGCCCACCCCAAGGTGGGCATATCGGGAAGAGATCTGCTCATTTGGCGACATCGCCAAACGAGCGGATCTCTCCACGTATGGTCACCTTTAGATCTACCAGGCAGCTGTTATCTGGTTACTTTTCCATTGTTCTGTTGTTAGGCTGCTGGGAGGGGGGGGGGAAGGGAGGGGGTGATATCACTCCAACTTGCAGTACAGCAGTAAAGAGTGATTGAAGTTTATCAGAGCACAAGTCACATGACCGGAGCAGCTGGGAAATTGACAATATGTCTAGCCCCATGTCAGATTTCAAAATATAAAAAAATCTGTTTGCTCATTTGAGAAATGGATTTCAGTGCAGAATTCTGCTGGAGCAGCACTATTAACTAATGCATTTTGAAAAAAATATTTTTATTTTTTTCGAACGACGGAATAAATATAAGAATATAATGTGTTTATGGCTTTACATTCTGTACAGTCTGCAGATAAATTGATGCAATAAACAAGCCTAACATTTAAACAAAACCAAGAAAATGCAGCGAGGCACATCTTTAAGTTGCCTGTTACTGGTCAAGTGCTCCAGAAATATTCATAGTAACGGCAGGTAAAACTATATGGACCTTTGTACTTGTATCTACTTGTCTGGAAGAATTAACCAGGTTTGCTTGTAGTTATCAGCACCAAGCCCAAGTCCATATGTCCGTGATACAAACTGTATGAGGGGTAGTCACCTTCTGCAGTACTGAGGTCTGGTTATACACCATGCTGCCAAAAATATTTTGGAATCTAACCACCCACCTTCTCATTCTGATGCCAAAGGTATTCATTTGAAGGTGCCTTCTAGGAAGGTTTGCACTAGATTTAAGAACATAGTTGGTGGGATTTGCTTTCATTCAACCAGTGGAGCATTAGGTTGAATAAAGTTGGCATTCCAGTTCATCCAACAGATGCTCAATGGTGCTCAGTGTTTTGTCAGTTCTGCAGAAATTATTATACTGAGACAGAGAAGGGCTTCCCCCAGCTGTTGCCACAAAATAGGAAGAACTTTATTTTTTTTTTATTTTGTATCTACACTAGTGTTAAGGTTTCATTGGAATCAGTCTCAGGAGCACCCACGCTCAAGATGGCGGCGCCCAGAGCAAGCAACATGGACGTCAGACGCCAGCGTGACACACGTCAACTTGGACGCTGGCGCGTTGACATGGATATTGTTACTGGCATGAAAACGTGTGTGCCAGCACGCTACTTGGCGCACAATGTGTGACGTCATCAGACACACTCTTTTGGCACCAAATACTGCCTATTTAAAGACGCTGGTGGATCCATTCTGTGCCCGATTATAGGTTCCTCTGTACTGTAAGTTCCTGGGAGTGTTATTTGGATTGTTCCATCTGATCGTGACTTTGGCCTGTTTCCTTTGCTGCCTGAACTGACCTATTGCCTGGATTTGACTTCTCTCCTTCTAAACCCCTTGTACCACTAACTGTGTTTTGGACGCTTGCTTCCTCTTTGGTCGGGCAACCTCAACTAGAGCCTTCAGGCCCTGACAATCAGACACCAGTGCAAACCTTAATGAATTCTGCGAAACGCCACAGATTCGCCCATCACTATTAATGAACAGACTATTATATATCCTCCACCAAACTTTACAGTCAGAATTATGCATTCAGGCAAGTGGTGTTCTCCTGGCCTCCACCAAACAAAGACTAGTCCAACAAGAGAGAATGTTTTCCCTGCTCCAGAGTCCAATGAGGCAACTTCAATGGTCAGGTTGATGATGGGCCTATTCTCTTCCTAACAAATAGCTCTTGCGTGACGCTACTTCCAGACACAGTGTAGGACACAACAGAAAGCAGGTGTTCCAGTTGACGACGCAGAATTTTAGTGAGCAGATACTTTTGGTCATAAAATGTGGCATTTTATGGATTTTCTCCCGAGGGCTCTCCTTCTGTCATGTCAGTTGTTTGTGTGATCAACTAATACCCTTGATTCATGCTCAGAAATTATCCCTCTAATTATGGGTGTTGCTTGTACACCTGTAACCCTAAGAAATTGTAGCTACTTTAAACTGTATGACACATCACTTACAACTCTGCAGGGCTATTTTTAGTTGTCCTTGCCCAGAGCAAAACAGACATTGCAAGGCATCATGATATATATGTAAAGTAACAATGTCTCACCTGTGGCCTTCAGCTGTTCTTGAACGTCAAATTGCAAAACCTTTATCAGCCTCAAAAGGAGAGTTGCACTTCAAACAAAAAAAAACCTCAATGACTGTAGGTTACACATAACTGATATTAGGGGGGTTATTTATCAAAGGTCGAATTTTAGAGCTCTTAGGGCTTTTTTTTAGACCTAGAATGAACTCGAATCCGCTCACAGCTCCAATGATTTCTAATAATTCTAGTTCTAACACAACTCAGTCGCACAAATGTATAATGTAGCCTTAATTATGAAGGCTACAAACATCTTCAAGTGGTTCAAGGGACTTCTGCCATTAAAGGACAAGGAAAGGCAAAAAAATAAAGTCCCATTTTTACTTTCTTTAATGAAAAAGAAACCTATCTCCAGTATACTTTAATTAAAAGAAACCTGACTGTATGCAGTGGAATTCTCTCATTCATTTACTGCTGTGGATAGGAATTGTCAGACAATCCCTCAGGGAAACAATCATACTTATAAACAGCAGGGGGAGCCCCCACCTTACTTCCCAGCCATGCAGAACTCCAGCAGCTTTGTTTGTTACCCTAGTTTCATAATTTATGACGATCCCTAAGCTTAGCCCAGATCACACTGAGCATGTGCACAGTCTTGGTCTTGCAAAGATGTATAACAAAGTTACAAGATGACAGCCCCCTGTGGCCAACTTTGAAAGCATAAATCATTTGTTTGATTAGGCTTGTGGTGCAGTAAGTTCATGTTTATGTTTAGTATACAAAATACACCATTTCTACCCTTATTCTATTTTACACTTTCCTTGTCCTTTAACAGCTACATGACTTCAACAGGATTTATATGGTGTATTTTCAGATTCTAGCTATTTCCAGCTTCAGGATATAATAGATGTTGAAAAATTCAAGGTGTTAATAAAAAAAAAAATTCAACTTGGACTGAGATTTTTTGTGGAAAAAACAACTCGATCTTAGATAAACAACCTTTCTAAGTGTTATTATTATTATTTAGTCCTGTCATCCTCTCTCTTCCTATTCGCAGGTTCTGATTGAGGGTGGCCTTCAATTTGCAACCACCTTCAACTAATATTCCAAATGCAATTACTATTTCTTTTGTTTCCTGATTTGGCCAAATCAAGGCCCATGTATAGTCGCCAAAGTCCGGGTGAATAGAGCTGATCTAGTTTTTAGGGTAATGTAACGCGTAGGATTATCTCTGCCGGCATTTTTGCTCCTCTGAGCATTTTTGGGTACTGATGGGCGAATCTGGGGTGTTTCGCTTCGTGAATTTCTCATGGTGAGCATCCATTTTTGGAAGCTGGCGCACATTCGCCGGCATAAAAAAACAATGGACGCATGTGTCCAAAATGGACGCCAGCGAATTTTTCCAGACGTTTTGCAAATTTATTGGCCGACGGTGAATCGTGGGAATTTGCCACGAATTTGCGCCAGGCACAAAAAATTCACCCATCACTATTTTTGGGTAGAAAAGGATTTATAATTGAACTTCCCAAGTTCCACTGGGAGTCATTTATAAACACTGGGTATATTTGCCCCTGGGCAGTAACCCTTGGCAACCAATCACATGCTTGCATTCATTGTTTAACCAGCAGCTGGCTGAAAAAAGCGAATCGCTGATTGGTTTCTAGGGGTTACTGCCCATCGGCAAATCTGCCCAGTGTTTATCAGTAAGGGCCACAGAATTCCATGGGTGACATTTCTTTGCTGACTGACATAAGATTTAGGCTAAACGTCCCTAAGTAATGTCATTAATGCTGAGCTTGCAGTAGTTACTGTAACATGTTGCTAATGAGACAGAAGATTAGTAAGAAATAGTCAATATTGAAAGAGTAAATCAATGGTGGAAGTCAATGAGCCAGCAGAGATCACAACTGCTTCCCTGTTTCTCGGCAGAAGAGAAGGGATTCCCCCTATAGACTTATCACTTTTAGTTCGGGGGCATATTCCTGGGAAATGGGCACTGGAAAGCACCAAAAACCTGGTGGGTCCCCAACATTCATGGGCCCCCCCGGGCCAGACACCCCTCTCCATATTCAGATTGTACCGACTAACTGATAAACCGACGGGAGCCTTTTACTACCAAGGGTGAAAAAAACTGTGAAATGAAATGAAATGAATTGTAATTTTCCATAGATAATGATAAGCAACTTTTTAACGGGCCTGTACTTTAATTTTTTATACTTTTTAAATTATTTGTCTTTTTTCTTCTGACTCTATACTGCTTTCAAATGGGGGTCACTGACCCCATCTAAAAAACAAATATTCTGTAAGGCTACAAATGTACAGTGGTGTGAAAAACTATTTGCCCCCTTCCTGATTTCTTATTCTTTTGCATGTTTGTCACACTTAAATGTTTCTGCTCATCAAAAACCGTTAACTATTAGTCAAAGATAACATAATTGAACACAAAATGCAGTTTTTAAATGAAGGTTTACGTTATTAAGGGAGAAAAAAAACTCCAAATCTACATGAGCCTGTGTGAAAAAGTGATTGCCCCCTTGTTAAAAATAACTAAGAACAAAAGTAATTGAGATCTATCAGTCTGGTAAAGGTTATAAAGCAATTTCTAAAGCTTTGGGACTCCAGCGAACCACAGTGAGAGCCATTATCCACAAATGGCAAAAACATGGAACAGTGGTGAACCTTCCCAGGAGTGGCCGGCCGACCAAAATTACCCCAAGAGCGCAGAGACAACTCATCCGAGAGGCCACAAAAGACCCCAGGACAACATCTAAAGAACTGCAGGCCTCACTTGCCTCAATTAAGGTCAGTGTTCACGACTCCACCATAAGAAAGAGACTGGGCAAAAACGGCCTGCATGGCAGATTTCCAAGGCGCAAACCACTTTTAAGCAAAAAGAACATTAAGGCTCATCTCAATTTTGCTAAAAAAACATCTCAATGATTGCCAAGACTTTTGGGAAAATACCTTGTGGACCGACGAGACAAAAGTTGAACTTTTTGGAAGGTGCACGTCCCGTTACATCTGGCGTAAAAGTAACACAGCATTTCAGAAAAAGAACATCATACCAACAGTAAAATATGGTGGTGGTAGTGTGATGGTCTGGGGTTGTTTTGCTGCTTCAGGACCTGGAAGGCTTGCTGTGATAGATGGAACCATGAATTCTACTGTCTACCAAAAAATCCTGAAGGAGAATGTCCGGCCATCTGTTCGTCAACTCAAGCTGAAGCGATCTTGGGTGCTGCAGCAGGATAATGACCCAAAACACACCAGCAAATCCACCTCTGAATGGCTGAAGAAAAACAAAATGAAGACTTTGGAGTGGCCTAGTCAAAGTCCTGACCTGAATCCTATTGAGATGTTGTGGCATGACCTTAAAAAGGTGGTTCATGCTAGAAAACCCTCAAATAAAGCTGAATTACAACAATTCTGCAAAGATGAGTGGGCCAAAATTCCTCCAGAGCGCTGTAAAAGACTCGTTGCAAGTTATCGCAAACGCTTGATTGCAGTTATTGCTGCTAAGGGTGGCCCAACAAGTTATTAGGTTCAGGGGGCTGCTCTGATGTTCTTCTGCTTAGGAAAGATTTGAGAAAGGTTTCTAGAAGAACGTCAAAGCAGCCCCTTTCTTTCTCCTGACAACTTCCTTGACTACCTGGTGGTCAGACTGGTCAGAAAATGACCGGCAGGTGGCCCAGCTGTGGCAAAATGAATTCATGTTATCAGTACATGTAACCTGTAATATCTGGGAATTAAAAAGAAATAAATAGTGAATGTACATTGCAAAAGCGCTCAGAACAGCACCCTCATCAATTTTATATTCACTTATTTTTAAGGTTTACTTAAGGTGAACAACCCCCAAGAGCTTTTCCAAAATGCATCACTTAAAAGTGCTGTTCCAGAAGAATTGAGCACTGAATTCCATTTCTCAAAAGAGCAACAGATTTTTTATATTTCATTTTGAAATCTGACATGGGGCTAGACATTTTGTCAATTTCCCAGCTGCCCCAAGTCATGTGACTTGTGCTCAAACTTCAATCACTCTTTACTGCTGTACTGCAAGTTGGAGTGATATCACCCCCTCCCTTTCCACAACCAGAAGCCTAACAAAAGAACAATGGGAAGGTAACCAGATAACAGCTCCGTAACACAATCTAAGAACAGCACTCAATATTGACATATTGTCAATTTCCCAGCTGCCCCAAGTCATGTGACTTGTGCTCTGATAAACCTCAATCACTTTCAATCACACAGTACTGCTGTACTGCAAGTTGGAGTGATACCACCCCCTCCTCCCCCCAGCAGCCTAACAACAGAACAATGGGAATGCCTGGTAGATCTAAGAACAGCACTCAATAGTAAAATCCCATGTCCCACTGCGTACTATTCAGTTACATTGAGAAGGAAAAATAACAAATGGATTTCAGTGCAGAAGTCTACTGGAGCAGCACTATTAACTGATGAGTTTTAAAAAGAGCATGTTTTCCCATGACAGTATCCCTTTAAGTGCTGTTTAAAAACCACTAGCACCCATAGGGGTGATTTTCCAATTGCCTGTGCACCCATCTTCCAGGTTCAGCAAATCATTAAAACTCAAGAGTGGAACCCGTGATCTGCCCAGAGTGATCCAAGGAGGTTGGCAAAGAGCATTACAAGTGCCTTAAAGAACAAGTAAACCTTTTTTTTTCTATCTGTAAATTTGCTCTAAACAGCCCCCCAGATTAATGTACCTTAGTCCCTGCTGCAAGTCTGCTCTGGTTTCTGTGTTATCAGCAGCTTGTTTCCCCTTCTTCCTGGTGCAGAGGGAAGCCCCGCCCCATAGCTTTCTGAGCTGACCTTATCTCTGTGACTAGTCTTGGAGATCATTTGCATAATGTGACATAGCAGAGAGCAGTGTGTTTAGCACCTTTTGCTTGGGGAAACTAGCTTACTAATGAAACACTGGCTCCCTCTTCCTCTCTATTGTGGAACAGCAGCAAATGGACTGCTCAGTAAACTAAGGGGCTGGGCTTCACTCTGCACCAGGAAGAAGGGGAAACAAGCTGCTGATAACACAGAATCCAGAGCAGACTTGCAGCAGGGACTAAGGTACATTAATCTGGGGGTCTGTTTAGAGCAAATTTACAGAGAGATAAAGAAAAACATTTACTTTTCCTTTAAGGACTTACCACCATGTTCTGAATGAAGTGGGGGGTGACCAAATGATTAAGCAAGTGGGGGGTGCTAAAAAAGTTCATAAACTTATCCTTCTGGGTAAAAAAAACCAAGAGAGTTTCTAGAGCAACGTTCCTACGGCGTAGCCTCTACAGGTGGTGTATTTATTTCATGAGAAGTAGTCAAGATTATTATGGCCCTTCCGGGACTGGACTGAGAATCAAAATAGGCCCTGGCATTTCAGGTACATAGAGGCCCAATCAGCCCACATAGAGGCCCAACCAGTCCCCACCAGCCCACTAAATACTGACTTTCTATGGCACCTTATAGCAGCCCATCTGGCATTTGCCCTAACCCACAGATTGCCAGTCCGGGCCTGGGCCCTTCCATAAATCTGAGCCTGAGGGGCTTATGACTGGTTCTCTGGTAGAACTTGCCCATGGCTCCTTATGTATAACTTGCAGTGGATTTGCATTAATTGATGCTAAACGTAGAAAAAGAACACTTTATCCTGTACCCCTGTGTGTACCCAAAGAATGAATATGGCTGCAAGTAGAGCACACACCTCACGTCCAACACAAGCCAAAGTGCCTGTGACTCTGTACCCTAAAGGTGGCCATAGACCAGGTCTGGACTGAGAATCAAAATAGGCCCTGGCATTTCAGGTACCTAGAGGCCCCAACAGGCCACACGGAGGCCCAAACAGCCCCCACCAGCCCACTAAATAGTGAGTGTCTATGGCATCTTACAGCAGCCCCTCTGGCATTTGCCAGAACCCACAGATTGCCAGTCCGGGCCTGCCATAGACGCACAGATAATAGCGTATGAAACACATTTTTGTACAATATTGGACGTGTGTATGGTGGAAAATGAGCCGACGGATATCAGCGGAAGATATCAGTGGGCTCGTCGATCGGGCTGGGCGAAAATTTTTGATCGGGCGCCTTTGAAGGCGACCAAACATCGGCCATTGTTAGTGCTGACTTGTCAGATACAGGTAAAATTCTATTGTTTCTATTTCCATCTGTATATGTGACGATTCAGCTCTACACACGTGTGTTGAAATGAACAATCTTTCTTGGAAATTGTTATGTAATTGTTAAGTCTATGGCCAGCTTAAGGAAGAACAAAAATAAATCAAAATAAATAATTATAACTTTCATTGTGCAGGCACATTCTCCTGGCACCGGTCCATCTGATGACGACAGAGAGGTGCAGATTTGTGTTTGATCCCTCATTGCCTGGAGCTGTTTTCATTCAGTCAGAAGGTTCCACTTAATGTTCTTATTTAGCATTTTTACCACACACAATAGCAGAGCCTGGGGGCCACCAACATACCCCTCACCTTGCCCTTTGTCTTATGATACAGGTACGGAATCCGTTATCTGGAAACCCATTATCCAGAAAGATCCGAATTATGGAAAAGCCGTCTCCCATAAGCTCCATTTTCATTAAATAATTAATTTTTTATACATGATTTCCTTTGTCTCTGTAATAATGAAACAGTAGCTTGTACTTGATCCCAACTAAGATATAATTAATCCTTATTGGAGGCAAAAGACTATTGGGTTTATTTACATGATTTTCTAGTAGATGTAAGGTATGAAGATCCAAATTGCAGAAAGATCCGTTATCTGGAAAATGTCACATCCAGAGCATTCTGTATAATAGGTCCCATATATGTATTATCATTTCTCTTCTGCTCCTCTTTATTTCTTCTCTTCTGTCAGTTTGTCATACTCCCCCTTTTCTCCTCACTCTTTTAGCTAATTCTCATCCATTTTTAGATACTTCTCCCTACTTTTCTCCTTTGGCTCCATCTATTTTGCCATTTATACCCATGAACAGGAGTAAAACAGCTGAAGGCCTAGACACCTGGGCCCCCATTCAATAATGCTTTTTGCTTGAGTTGAGTTGTATCTAGGGCAAAATGAGTCAAGTCTGGGGCATAACTGAGGGGGCAGGGGGTAAAAACACATGGAATAACACATTTACCAGCAGTTATATTGATGATAAATTTGTAATAGGGACTCTGGCCTTTGCTTGTGGCTACTTATTGGGTGGACTGGTTAAATAGGGCAAGCATCCAGTAGCCAAACATTTATATCTTTAAAGCTGGCCATAGATGCAATGATCCAATCGTACCAATCCTCGATTTGTACGTTTTTTGAATTGTGTGTGGAGTGTCCCGACATTTGTCTTGCCATGCCGGTTGGTCATTTTGTTGGTCGGCTGCCGATCATATCTCTGCCAGAAAGCAGTTCCCTCCTAAAGTGCCGGCACAAGTCACATGACCAGGGGCAGCGGGGAAATTGACAATATGTCTATGTTCATGTACAGCGCTGTTCCCAGGGCTCCAAAATAACAAAATGGAAACATCTGGATGCGTTTATGTATTCTATTATACATATATATATATAGTATTCAATTTGAGCAAAAATATACAGAATCCCCTTGACAAAGGCCCTAGTGCCGAAACGTTGGGGCATTCTCACTATTGGCCTGTGTATCCGCTGCTTGTAGGTTGACATTTTTGCCTTTATTTCTTTCCCTTGGGGGTAAGTATATTTTTGCTCAAATTGTGATATACTGTTTGTAGTATGTACTTTTTATGTCATGATGTTGTATTGTAGTTGTGAATATATAAAGTAAAGCAATTTTTTAACATTTACCTCCTGGATTATTTTTGTGATTATTTGAGTGCTGCCAATTAAAAAATGAAAAAAAAAATTTAACCTGCCCTGGCGCCAAGGTTTTTTTTTTAACTTATAAGGGAGCCCTGACCATCAATATGTGTGTGGGGGTGGTTTACTTTTTTAGCACTGATGTCTGTGTGGTCTTTTAACTTTGATGTGGAGTGGGCGGGATCAGGGGTGGGGCTTGGGTGCCAGGGTGATTTCTAATGGCGGCCCTGTGCATCAGTGCACAGTTGCAGCCTTGATCCAAGAGGATTTTTTAACCTGCTGATCGAGAAGTTGGCCAGATATCGATCGGCCTGGCCGGTAAAAATGATGCTTGATTAGGGTTTAGGGTTGCCACCTTTTTCTAAATAACTTACCGGCCGGCGGGGGCGGGACCAAAAAGGGGCGGGGCCGTGAAGCAAAAGGGGCGGGATCGTGCCACAAAAAGGGGCGGAGCCACGGCAGCGATCGGGTGAAGACGCGAGAAAGGTAAGTTTTTTTTTAGATTTAAGGGAAGGCAAGGGCCTTTTTAAAGGGGTATTACAAATTTACTGGCATCTACATTGCCGGTAAATTTGTAACACGAGCCCCGGCCTTGGCTGGTGTTTTACCGGCTAGGCCGGTAAAATACCAGCCGGGTGGCAACCCTATTAGGGTTGCTACCTTTCCCTGTGGCTGAAGCCGGACAGGGGGCGGGGCCCGTCATGGGGTGGAGCTATGAAGCCGTGATTGCCGATTGGCCGATCGCGGCGTCAATCAAGCTAATCCCGCCCGGTTTTCCTTATTTGGAAAACCGGGCAGGAAGCATTGACCCGGGCAGCCCTTCAAAATACCGGGCTGTCCGGGTCAAAACCGGACAGGTGGCAACCCTATGCTTGATACCAATGTTAATAGGAAAAAACATCAAAAATAAAGGAAGGTTAGTATTTTTTTCCAGAAAAGGTGGCAACCCTATTGATCGGGGAAGCACATCGGAGGGCCCCACACATAGGCCAATAAGCTTTTATCGCCCGTGAATAGCGGCCTTTAGAGGCGCGTTCCACCAGGCCATCTGTGGGGTCTGGCAAATGCCAGAGGGGCTGCGGACGGTTGCCATAGACAGTCACTATTTATTGGGCTAGTGGGGGCCTGTTTGGGCCTCTGAGCACTTGGAATGCAAGAGCCTATTGTGAATCCCAGTCCAGACCTACTGGCCACCAACTTTCTTTTTTCATTTTAGGGGGCACATTTTACATATTTATATATGGGCTGCTTTGATATGTTTTACCAGGATTGGAATTTTCTCCTCTCAGTCCGGCCCTGTAAGGATGTGTATCAGTGCTACATGAGTATGAGACACATGATCCCCCAATAATAATAATAATAATGACAGCGGGGCTGCTGCTCCAGGGCCACGTGCTCGCCAGGAACCAGGATGTCCCTACATGGGCCGTGACGTCATCGCGGGGATTCCCTCCCCTCGGGGTGAGTCACTAAGCGGTGGAAAGTCAGTGTGAGACTCAGCAGTAGCTCCGTCACTCGCAGTCAGACTCACACAGCGGCTGAGTAAGCGCAGTAAGTACCGATACTAATGTCTCCCTGTCTCTTCCCTCTCACACTGTCACCGCTGAGGGTTTGTCTGTGAGGAACTGTCCCAGGGATTCTCCGCTCCCCCTCACTCCCCGATACACGGGACCCCTAAACCTGGACAACACGTGGGGGAGGCGGGTTATCCATCCTGTGAGTGCCGGGGCGAACACCTATCTCTGTGTCCGTCTTTCCCCCCGCGTGTAGTGTAGTGGCCTCTCCCCCCCGTGCCCTGTTATGAGTATGAGCCCCACGTGCTGTGAGTGGCCGCTGTTGGAATGGTACAGTCCAGCGCTTGATGTTGCTTCAATGTGATGCTCAGGAGCACGTGTTCCCCCAGCTGTTTATTAACCCATTCTGTGCCGCCCACAACTGCTGTTTCCCCTAAATCCCCCCCCACTCCCAATTGTCACTGTCCTATTTATTGATTTAAAGGGAAAGTGTTTTCCACTGATCTGTTTATGGAAACCACCCCTATATCTTAGTTGGGATCAAGTACAAACTACTTTTTTATTATTACACATAAAAAGGAAATCATATAAAAAATTCAAAAAATCATATTAAAAAATGTTTGGCTTATTTGATTATGTAGGAGTCTATGGGAGATGGCTGTTCCGTAATTCTGAGCTTTCTGCATAATGGTGTTTCCAGATAATGGATCCCATACCTGTATCTATTATTTGAAGCACCCCAGCTGGCAGCGACAGAGCCCCGTGTGACCCAGATGGGTTAGAGTTGCGGAATAGTTCATGTAACAGTATTTGCATATCCCGCAGTAGGAAGTGGAAACTACCAGTTGTACAGAAGGGGGGGGGGGTCACATGGGGACAGCCTTAGGCAATGTCCAAAATATGT